>REGL01000171.1:329607-361440 GCA_004194395.1 Aurelia aurita complex sp. Pacific
CTTCCGATATCTCCTCCGCAGTACTATGTAAAATTTCCCCCGCAGATATCTCCTCCGCAGTACTATAAAAAATTTCCCCCGCAGATATCTCCTCCGCAGTAATGTAAAAAATTTCCCCCGCAGATATCTCCGCAGTACTATAAAAAATTTCCCCCGCAGATACATATTATCCAGCTCTTCTCCATAGAAGCACACCAGCAGTGTCTAACTACCCATGAACAAAGTAAGGATAGTGATTGTTTTAAAACATCACTTTCTCTGTTCTCCAGAATGTCAAAGTCAAGTGAACACTGCTGGAAAGGTTTCTAATGCTGCATTCGAATTTTTTCTACAGTTGATAAACAAGGGTTAATTGTATTGTTTACCACTAACCCATTTTCAATGCAACTTTATCAACAATGGGACAATGAAATCTACATCTCCTCCACAGAAGCCATGCAAATGGGCACGGGTTTTGGGACTCCCTGTAGTGAAATTATGTTGTGAATTTTCAATGAAATAAGTTCAAAATGAAACTGTTATATTCATATTACAGGCAATTTCCATGTCAGCTCCTGAGGGACAACGCGTAAGCAGAGGAATTCCTTTCCGAAATGCTGGAAATATATCACTGGAAATTCAATTGCAAGTTTCATCTTTCACTGATCTGTTCTCTGTTGTACCTGACCAAGTAAAGCTAGTTCCAGGCCAGGTAAGGGCATCTCAATTCTTTCTGAGAACAATTGTGAGATGTTTGTTTATGAAATAGGCTCTTACAAAAGTGTTCCATGCCGCATTTACCGAGTGTGTCAAAAGAGTTCTAGACTTGCCCCAGACTTATTAGAGATGATGAAATAGAATTAGGGCAAGTCTTTAAGAGTTCATGTGTTTGACAAAGCATAGAACCTGGAGTACTCGATGGATTTGAATGACTAGAGTTTTGGTTGATGGCAGAAAGACCGAAATAGTTGTGTGATTTTCTCGCATTTATGAGCAAGGAAAACATAATGAAATTTACGAAAATTTATTTTATTACAAAATGGCTGAAAAAAACTGAAGGTGTTTTTCCGTACGTCCATTCAATTCGGTTCCTTCTTGCCCCCCCCCCCATTAACGTAGTATTAGAACGATTGCATTGCAAGGTTGCATTTAGGGGACAGAAATAATGTAAAGACCAAGTTGCAGCCACCTTATGGAATGCATTAGATGCTGTTACCGTAGATAATTTATAGATTTGCAACGACAGGCATATTTGCAAATGGGAACTATTGACTGCTCTTGGTATTTATGAAAGAAAAATAGCATTTTATTGCCGTCAAGTTTTGAAAACTGTTTTTAATATGAAAGTTTTTGTTCTTGCTTATTAGATGTTCCGCCTTTCTTTCCTCAGAGTGCAGAAGTATTCGTGCACTTCCAGTCCATGTCAACAGTGACAATCGAAAGGTAAAATATGTATTCAGCTCTAGACATGTTTTTATACTCCACCAAAAAGTTCACAAAACGTATTACGGATTAATCTACTGGGTGTCCCAAAAAATGTATACGGATTTGGTTGACTCCAGCGCTGTGAATTTAGCTTCCATCAATGCCTAATCACTCTAAAATTGTTCCTCGATAGTCAACTTGAACATAGATACCTCGGTGTTGGTTTTGATACTTTGAGAGTAAAGGTATCTATGTTCAAGTTAACGATCGAGGAACATTTTGAGAGTTATTAGCCATTGATTAAAGCTAAATTTATATCGCTTGAGTCAGCCAAATTTGTATACATTTTTTGGGACACCCGGTACCTACAGACCACAAGGATGATAGGAAGGAGGGGAAAGACCATTACTACCCCATAGCTATACATAAAAAACATTAAACTACATATAGTTACACATGACTTCTGCACATGATTATAAACAAATAAATACTGTACTAGCTGTCTAACAGTACTTATTGAAGTACTTACTGCAAAATCCAAGTTTATTCTTGTTCTTGCCTTATATATTTATAAATGCATTTTAACTTGCAGTTTTCTGTTAGTAATAGTTCGCAATGTGCCGTTTAAGCATTTTCTGGTCATTATGACTGTCTGTAAAATCCCTCCCTTTATAAACTATACATTTGCCTCTTTGCAGTTTCCTGTTAGTATCTATTCATCCTGATGGCCCACAATATGAAGTTGTTCTTCGTGGAACTGCTGCTGCACCAAAGCCCATTAAGGAGAAAGAAGAAAGGTAATTTCAGACTTAGTGATCGTGAGATATTTGTTTTCAGGGTGAAAGTCTAGGAGTTCATCAGCTTGTATCAGATAGCCTTGTATGCTTATTCATCAGCAGCATTAAAAAACGACACCATCTTGTTATGGGGGTGAATCTTCAAAAATGCGTATAGGTGTCTGTAGGAAATTTGAGAAATTTGCATGAAGAATTACTGTTATGTTCTCCCTCCCGATAGCGAGTAGGGAAAGGGCAGATAGCAATTGTCAAGCATATCAACTCCAATGACATAAATGTACGAATTAGATATTCTTGAAAGCATTAGCAAACAATAAATTTAGTTCAAGAAAGCTGTGAGCAACTTGTCTTTGCGAAGATAATTGTGTAAACGGCGCCACATTCTTCATCAGTTCTGAGCTGCTGGTCGCTTCTACTTCTTTGAAATAATCCTTCCTTTCTAACGTTCTCCTACCGGGTGCGCCAAAATAAACTATGCACGTTTGGCAGGCCACAATAAATCGTACACTGGACCGATTTTGAAGATTTATTACTTAATTTTTAGCAGAAAGCCTGAATTAGATTCCAGGACTTTTTGCAAATTTTTCCGTTTTCAGTTTTTAGAGCTAGAAGCGAGTTTCTTAAAATTTCCTTTTTCGAAACACTAAAAACGATCTAAAAACGTCGATCAAATTTTAAAAGACTCGACATGAATGAACAAATAGAAAACGTTTTCAGGGTGATTTGGGGGTTTAGTACGAACTCTCGTACAGCAGATTAAAATTATTTGATTTCTAAATTCCAAATCACCACCAGCAAGTTCTCTCGTTGTCCATTCATGTCGATTCTTTAGAAAACTTGATCGATGTTTTTTTATCGTTTTCAGTGTTTTTGAAAACTGAAAATTTAAGAAACTAGCTTCTAGCTCTAAAAACTGAGAATGAAAAAAATTGCAAAAAATCCCAGTATCTAATTTAGGCTTTCTGCTAAAGATTAAGTCATAAATCTTCAAAATTGGTCTACTGTATGATTTATTGTGGCCTGCCAAACGTATTCATTTGGTACCGGCACAGTGTAAACGAGTCTAGCATCAACATGTATTCATCTGCAAAGATGATTCTATCGATCTATCTATCTAGCTATCCGTTATTGTACAAAACCTACAATAGGTAATGCGCACAGTGTGTTATTGGTTAGTTGTATGTAAATTGTGATTTGTAATGCCAGCAGATTACGCCACGCAAGATTTGCTCAGACTCTGCGGTGGAGAGCAGGCTTTGATTCTGTTGCGTAACCTTTCTCCTTGTGGCCTAATCTTCTCAATTTCTGCTTCAGATTCTTTTCTCGTAAAGTCACCGTTTTGATATCTTGCTTCTTTATCCTAGACCTGTTCTCCTGTGTAACAAACCTGTGTTATGTTGGGCTGGAATTCCTATTGGAAGATCAATGTAAGTTTGACATGTACTACTTTTTATTCAGTAACTGTATATACATGCAATCAACTCCTTAAAAGAGACCATATATTTATCAAAGCATACATGCCAATGGAGACCTCTCTTCCAAGAAAATAACTCACGCTAATGCTTCTTTTAGCTATTGCCACAAAGCAGAAAAGAAACAACATTCGAACACGATGTTTAGCCATATAACAAACATCACGAAAAATGTTTCAGCCTTTCGGGTCTCAACCAAATTTTGATTCATTCCAAAGCCTCAAGTACTCAAGTATTCTCATGAACACCAGGAGACAAAATGAGTGATTTAAACGGCCAAAGATACGAATGGTCTAAGCTATTCTCATCGTGATTTGACTACGTAGTTAACTCGTTCTGCTCTTAGATATGATGAAAAGTTACTCAAGTTCTTCTTTGTCGTTTCCTAATCTCGCAATTATTGCCTGAGTCGCATTTCCAAGCAAAAACTATCGGCATCATAGCTTGAGAGTCATTTCTAACTGCCATTCTGCATCAACGGTTTCTGACTGAATCTTCGCTCCTCCGCAAGCAGCCTTTCAAAAACACACGCCCCACAAGCGTGTTTTCGCCAGATTGCTTGCAGAGGAGCGAAAATTCATTCAAGATGGCGGTCGGTTGTATAGGCTTGGAAAATAAGATTCAGACAGTAGTTGCAAGATTAGAAAACGACAAAAAAGAACTCTAGTATATTCAAACAAATGATTCGTGGTACAAAATTTAAAAATAGCCTTAAATAACGGACTCATCTTATTAAACCCATAAACGCAGCAAAAAACACCGAAATCAGTAGAAAGAAGACTATTAACTCCTGTAAAAGAAACAGTAACCAAAATAAGCCTGTAACAAAAGAAAAACTGTTAAATCCTATAAGACAAAACCGAATTAACCTTAAAACCTGAAAGGAAAGAAATAAGTTAATAACTCACCAATATCTGCTGAAACTTTTATCTTTTACTTGTAAACTTTTAGTTGAAACTTTTATCTTTTCTGCAGTTATTGGTGAGTTATTAACTTATTTCTTTCCTTTCAGATTTTAAGGTTAATTCGGTTTTGTCTTACAGGATTTAACAGTTTTTCTCTTGTTACAGGCTTATTTTGGTTATTGTTTCTTTACAAGAGTTGATAGTCTTCTTTCTACTGATTTCGGTGTTTTTTTTTGCGTTTATGGGTTTAATACGATGTGTCCGTTATTTGAGGCAATTTCTACTAAGCTCCCATTATGTATTAATTGCAATTAAAATCATTGTTTCCTGTTGCTCATGGTATTCTCCGCACAACGAATCTTCAAACATATGAAGTTCTCTTTGATCCACCCGCTATATAGTCCACTATATTACCAACAGCTAATTTTATGGCCTAAACATTTNTCAATAAACAATGAAATACGATAAAGGAAAATTTTTTGGTGATTTCCACGTTTATCTTTTCAGCAGTTACTGGTGAGTTATTTTCTTATTTCTTTCCTTTCTGGTTTTAAGGTTAATTCGGTTTTGTCTTACAGGATTTAACAGTTTTTCTCTTGTTACAGGCTTATTTTGGTTATTGTTTCTTTACAAGAGTTGATAGTCTTCTTTCTACTGATTTCGGTGTTTTTTTTTGCGTTTATGGGTTTAATACGATGTGTCCGTTATTTGAGGCAATTTCTACTAAGCTCCCATTATGTATTAATTGCAATTAAAATCATTGTTTCCTGTTGCTCATGGTATTCTCCGCACAACGAATCTTCAAACATATGAAGTTCTCTTTGATCCACCCGCTATATAGTCCACTATATTACCAACAGCTAATTTTATGGCCTAAACATTTTCCCAAACGAATATGACTTTCTCCTTTTAATGGTTAATTCTTTATCCATGAGTGCAGGCAGCAAAGAGCTTTCTTACGCAACAACTCTCTTATTCAAGACTTGCAGATGGCTATTTCTGTCGAAGGAAACCATTCTGATTTTCAGGTATGCTGCATTCATTGTTGCTCAGGGGTTGAAAAAATAGCGGACCACAGCACCAATGGTCCCAGAAAGTTTTTCAGGTCACCAGAAAGAAGAATGAAAAGAAGAAGGAAAAGGGATAAGAAAATTGAGAAAAAGGGGAAATTAATTTTCTAACGAAATGTAAACTTCCCAATTTTCTCTTTGCATTTCAAACTAAGTCTCTGGAAAATTTGACGTCGTTCAACCACAGGAAGCCATGACTGTTTCCACCACTGTTTCCAGACAAAGGAAGTTTTCAGTCACTGTTTATGACTCAGAAAGCAATCAGGCTAAAAAAGTAACCAAACTTGCCAAAGTACAATATATAATTGTGACTACAATTACGAATTTATAATCAATATTCAAGATCTTGTTAATGTATTACATATCATGACCTCTCACAAAGTGGACCTTTTTGGCACATTTAGTTCTTGCAGAAATTTTTTAAAGACTTTGTTGGTCCCAGAAATGAAACTATTTTTTCCACCCCTGTTGTTGCTTGAAATAATTTTAGTCTTCTGTGTGCTATTGTATGATTACACTATCTGAAGATCAATTTTTTGACAGTGCTATTTCCTGTTAAGAATTTAAAAACATATACACGGAAGGCGATTATGTTATTCAACAAAAAATTCACTTTAAAGAGAATCCACATGGTTAAAGCATAGTTATCTGAATCCAGTGCCTCAATCTTTGCATGAACCAGCAAAATCGTCCGATGTACAGGGTGTCCCAAAAATCTGTGCCCCGTTTGCCTAAAGATTGCGAAAAAACGGCAAAAGATTCTCGACAAATTTTTGCATGATGCTGCTCTTCAGATTTTCAATTAAAGTTTGCAACCATGCCCGTAAAAATCCGTTGAGAAATGATGGAGCTGTGACCTTCAGAAGACTAAATTTGCCTGATGACTGAAGCCAGCGGTCGGCCATTTTGTCTTACTATTTTGCAGTGATAAAAAGCTTCACGTGGAGAAAGAAGTAATTTCTGTGAGGTCAGAAATAGTGGAACTCTCTGAGGATTATCGGAATTTTCACGAAAGCTATGAAATTGGAGGCTGCTGTTTCATTTTCAATCCATGAAGCTATTTATCGCTGAATTTAGTAAGACAAAATGGCCGACCGCTGGTTTCAGTGATCGGGCAAATTTGGTCTCCTGAAGGTCATAGCTCCATCATATCTCAACGAATTTTTACGGGGATGGTTGGAAACTTTAATTGAATATCTGAAGAGCAGCATCATGCAAAATTTTTGCGAGAATCTTTTGCCGTTTTGTCGCAATCTTCAGACAAACGGGGCACAATTTTTTTGGGACACCCTGTATATATAATATATTTGCAATTCTACTTCCCTACATTAATCCTACTACCCTAAATTACAATTAATTTTTATTAGAAAAGAATTTGAGCCAGCACTGAAAGTTAATCAAAATTATTAGATTTTTATAACTCAAGAGTTTATTACCAGTTTCTTACCAGTTCCATAACAATCTTCATGTTTACTACATGCGCCCTCATCAATATTTTAAAACAAAGTTTCTTGAAGCCTTTTTACTCAAGTATGTTGGGAGTAATATGATACAGGAAACAAATGAATTNAACGGGGCACAATTTTTTTGGGACACCCTGTTGATGAAATTTTTTTGTTGTGTCAACAATTTGTTTTTCATCTCAAATAAGGTTAAATTTGATTCCGTAAATTTGAAAGTATGAATTTTTCTAGGTTCAAAATACGTTTGACTTCAAAGAGAAGAGTGCAGATTCACTTGAAGTTACTCTGAAGCCACAGGTAAGGAAACATTTTTCTTTCAGAGCGTGTCATTAATTCTTGCTGGGGAGGGCATTTCAAATATTTGATAGCATCTTCGTCCCGCCTCTGTGATTTACCTTAAAATGTTGGTACCCCTCCAACATTGCAGACAAAAAGTCTTCAGCCTCCTCCCGAAACTCGTAAATTTGGTAAGAGCGTCACTTTGTCACTATACTGTTATGATATCAATTGCATGAAGATTTACATCATAACAGCTGCTAGCACATGAAGGAAAAATACCATTTCGAATGTGATGAGAAAAGAGCAGGCAATAGCATTTAAGACTTACTTTAAGAAGAACTGATGTTAGAGATTAATAGGGTTTTACTTAGCAATTAAAGAATTATGTTTTAGTTCTTAAAGATCTACCGGGTGAGTCAGAAAAAAGGATCCCCACTTGGAAGACCACTGCTCCATGAATATCAGAGCAATAATATTGAAAACTGTCTTGTTTTATTGCAAATATGTTCAATTAGGTTCAGTAATTTACCCGGCCTTAATCGGCCATTCCTTCCCATGGATATGGGGGATATTCTGCAGAAAGCCCCTTCAAAAAACCTGCAAAAACGAATGAAAACAATGAGCACATTTTCCTTCCTAAAACTGATGACACTCACATAAATTCATGTATTTTGTTGTCTTGGGAGAATGGAATCCCCCTGAATAGGTCATCGATACAAGTGGGAGGACTTTTTCATCCTCCCAAGAGGATAGCACGTGCTAAAGCGTTCACAAGTCATTGCTGTAAGGCATTGTAAGGCAGAAATGTCAGGGAAATCTGCTCATGGTTTTGGGCACGTTTTTGAAGGTTTTTTGAAGAGGCTTTCTGGAGAAAATCCCTCATAATTTCAGAATGGAGTGGCCGATTTCAGTCAGGTAAGTTTTATAGTAGATTTGAACATTTCTACCATAAAACTATATATTTGCCGATATCATTGTCTTGATATCCAGGCAGCCGTGACCTTTCAAACGGGGATTCTTTTTTCTGACTCACCCGGTACTTTTTCAGAAATTAATAGGATTTACCTCAAATCATGTTCATACCCCTTGTTTAAGATGTGCTTTATCTTTGTCCCCCCTCTCTTACTGTTGGTAAAATCTGATCCCCCCTCCCAGATGTCACCCCTTTCCCGGAAAGAACTATTGGCCGGTCCGTTCTTTATCTTTATCCAACAATTTGATTCAACTGAAATTGTTACAACCTGGTACAGGATAAACTACCCTGGGTACCAAGGTAAGGATAAAAAGGAAAATTAAAACTGACGAGGTTATCTGTATTTATCTTAAAATCTATCAGCTAAAGATATTTTTTTAACAGAATTTTTTAATGGTAATTTAATTCAAGTCTATTTTTTGCTGATGAACTGTAAATTTTGTTTGGTTTCAGATCATAATGTAAGACTCTTTTGGTCAATTTTGTCCTATTTTGCAATTTGAAAGACGTTTTAAGTGTAAAATGTTGTGTGATGGATGGATGGATGGATGGATGGATGGATGGATGGATGGATGGATGGATGGATGGATGGATGGATGGATGGATGGATGGCTGGATGGATGGATGGATGGATGGATGGATGGATGGATGGATGGATGGATGGATGGATGGATGGATGGATGGATGGATGGATGGATGGATGGATGGATGGATGGATGGATGGATGGATGGATGGATGGATGGATGGATGGATGGATGGGTGGGTTGGTTGGTTGGTTGGTTGGATTGGTTGGATTGGTTGGATTGGTTGGTTGGTTGATTGATTGATTGATTGATTGATGGATTGATTGATTCAGTGACAGTTGTAAAATCCAGTCATTTAGAAACCAACTGCAGATAAGAGAAAACGTGTTCTCTCTGTTAAACACTACGATAAGTCTGATACGTTTCTTTCAATCATTTGCAGAGTGAAGTACCAGTCCACGTTCTATTTGTTCCATCAACATTTAGCATGATTTCAAGTGCCTTGGTCATCCGACCTGCTGATGGAGGCCCAAAGTTTAAGGTATGTTATCTTGCTGTTGCTTCTGGACAGCATCATTCTCAAAACTTCCAATTTAATCCAATTTCCCTGTGAACCAGAAAAAGTTCCCGCTTTTGAAAATTTATAGCACCAAGAGTACGTGACTGATTCAAATTCTAGTCAAAAACTGAATGACCAAAGTATCGTTTTATTCTCCGTGGGTTTTTTTATTAGCCTGCGTGCAGACTCTACTGATTTGCTTTCAGAGAGGTTTCTTCTCCGTTAGAGTCTGCGCACCAGCGACACAAAGCCTGTCCTAAGTCACGTTTGGTTCCCAGGATCGAGGAACCAAACCTCATTGGTTGAAAGAGATCTCTATTGTTCTCTGTTAATTCACTTGATTGATAAATATCTTCAAGAAATTCTCGTAATTATTCTCATTGAATTAGATTCAATAGGGTGGCTTATAGCCAGGATTATGAATAAGGTAATCAAAACATCCCCATACAATAGGCTTCCTTTCGTTAGGTTTGTTTGCGCACACGCCAGTTAAATCAGAATATGTCTATGCTGATATCAGCAGACTTGCTTTGTGTTGTTGAAGCGCAGACTCTACTGGAGGAGAAACCTCTTTGAAAAGAAACCAGTTGAGTCTGCACGCACGCTAGGGTATCTATGAACACCAAAAATATCGGTAGATTCGAATTTGCGAAGAATTCTTGTTTGCAAAATGTCTGAAAATGGGCCTAAAATACCTTTATGAAATCGTAAGAAATCTCCTAACAGAAAACGATACGCAAGGGCAGTTCACGTCATTAAAAGAGTTGTCTAATTTTTAAGGACATTTTTATTTCAAACTCACTATAAGTAAATGTTCTAACAAGTACTGAAGACTTTCATTCCCATGGCAATGAATGTGCAAACGATATCTCTCACCCGTGGAAAACTGTACGTTTTATTCTCTTGTTTGAGAATTTTCTTCGTGATTTCATCAAGTGTTTTAGGTCTTGTCAGGCATTCTGCAACAAAGAAATTTTCGTCAAGTCGAATTTGCCAATATTTCCAGTGCTCATAAAAACGCGAGAAAAATTACAAGAATACTTAATTCAATCGGCTATCAAGCAAAACTCAATTCATTCAAATCCATCAAGTATTCTTCATGCTGTGAATTTTCGAAAGTGGGAATTTTTTCTGGTGGTTCTTTGTCCAGAAAGTATACCGATAATTGTATGTGTTATTACCGTAAAAGCTCTATTAAGCCTCCCTCTCTATTAAGCCCCCCTGCTTATATCAGATGCCAGAGGTTGCCAAAGACTTTCCATTTATTACCTTTATTGGCTATTCCTCGATGTATATTATTGAGCAAAACAAGTTTGCATGTTAATTTTGATATGCATTGAAATAAAATTGTGTCGAATTTATGTATTTGATTCGTAAAATTGTGTGTTGACCCCACAAAATATGGTATGTAAGAACTTGAAAGCTATCGTATATATCGTTGTCATTTGATTTTGTGAATAAGCCGCCCCCTCTCTAATAAGCCCCCCTCTCTATTAAGCCCCCCTCTAGAGTGTCCGAAATTGAATAAGCCCCCTGGGGGCGTAATAAAGCTTTTACGGTATTTGAAATATTCACAATTCTTGCGGGCATGTGGTGCGTTGTCTTGAGTCAGTATCAAACTTGGGTCATTTCGAACAAAGTATTCTTCACTTTTCTCTTCATTGGCATGATAGCAAAAATTTAAATTTCCATCAAGAAATTTCAGATAATTCCATCATTACAGCATGAAAATTTTACTTCTAGATACCCCTCCATGGGTATGGGGGCTGCAGCAAATTACAACTCACAAATGCTCAGAGAGTTGGAGATAATTATTGGATCGATGCTGGTGAGGTATGTTTTGTCGATTAAAGGGGCTCAGTCGTCAAACAGTAAACAAATCCGTAAACTCGCACGTACGTGTCGGGGATTATCCATTGTTCATCCATTTTTCACTGCAGCTTGTTTGGTGGCTTCACCTAAGCTACAAAAAAGTGACCGTTAAAAATCCACTTATATCCGAGCAATCGTAGAAGATATGAATGTTTGGTTTGTTCCTTAGTGAAGTACAAGGATTAATGCCCAAACAGCAACTTTCATTTTGAAAAAAATACGAAAATTTTGTGTGATATCACCTTTTAAAAAACTACAAAAATCATCGTTTTGTTTACATTTTGACGACTGAGCCCCTTTAAAGGGACCTTTGCAACCGGCATGCTCTTTTGTCGTCCCTTTGTTGTCGCCAGTTTCATGGCCCACGAAACCGTTGGACTTTTCAGATATTTTGAATGTTTTTCGAAATTACAGCGTAGTTTATATTTCAACTCTTTTGAGGATGTGACGTCATCATATCTCTAAATCAGAGAACCAGAAGAGTGACAGACTTTTGCTTGATGCTCCGTGTATAAATCAATACACTGTGGTTTTATCGAAAATTTTTTCATGTTGCGTCAAATAGTTTAGAAATTACGAAACTCTAAGTTTTTGTCTAAGTTTTGTCAATTTTTTCTTGGGTTCTTAAAAAAGAAGAAAAGTACTCTACTTCTCAAATATTGAAGATTGCAGAAAATTCTAAACTTTACCAAAGGTAGAATTATAGCGAAATAGCTCGAGTTTCTTTGAAGCCATTCAGTTCAAAGCAATAGGCTATAAAATCTTACACCGACCTTTTTAAAGATTCGGAACTATGCTAGGCCAACCTACCATAACATGAGCTTTCTGTTTGTTTTTTATATAGGTATTACATGGAGAACAAAACATCGTTAAGATAAGTCTTCAGAATGTTGGTAACAGAGCTGCATTTGTCAAGATTGTCTGTTATACTGGTATGTCTCTAGGCTAACTACTTCAGTCCCAATTTCCGCTTTGTTTATTGAATTGGATGATGGCATTACGCTTCAAGTGGTGTAGTGCCATTATAGCGTCCATCAGATCAGTCTATCAATAGCAATAACTACGAACTTGTAATCAGTCTAGTATGTCTCCTTTGTTTTTGCATTTTCTCAAGACGATGGACCTTTTAGCTATTCTAAAAGAGAATTTGAATCGAACGATATTTTATACATTTTGTAGAATTTTCGAATGTGCACAATAATGATAGAAGCTCTAACGCCACTCAGGCCCGAGTTACACGACGTCGGATTGGTTTTCACTTCGGATTGCCTTCCCCAATCCGAAGCAAAAGCACTACGCTTTTTGAAGTGATTACACGACTTCGGATTGCCTTTTGCTCCGTTTTGCGTCGCTGTTACACCATGTCGGATTGTAATGTACTGCGCAGACAAAAACCTCTCTTTCGTATTTTGGCGGAGGGCGGAGGAGGCAAAGTGATTAGGAATGAGGTTTCGGAGTGAAAATCACTTCGGATTCAGTTGTTACACGAGATGGAATGCGAAGCGAAGTACTTCGGATTGATTTTCACTNCTGCGCAGACAAAAACCTCTCTTTCGTATTTTGGCGGAGGGCGGAGGAGGCAAAGTGATTAGGAATGAGGTTTCGGAGTGAAAATCACTTCGGATTCAGTTGTTACACGAGATGGAATGCGAAGCGAAGTACTTCGGATTGATTTTCACTTCACCTCCAGAGCGGAGTGACTTTCACTTCGGTTTCACCCACCGAAGTGCTTCGGATTGCCTCGGCGTCGTGTAACTGAAACCCTTATCCGAAGTGAAAAGCAATCCGCAGTGAACCCAATCCGGCGTCGTGTAACTCAGGCCTCAGTCCTCTCGTATAGAAATGTTTGAAAATATCATTCGATCCAGACTCTTTTTTTAGAATAACTAAAAGGTGTATTGTGCTCTTGATCTAGAGGCTGCTCTTCATCACAAACTGAATTGAACTGTGAAACAGTGGTGGAAAAAATATTTGCTTTCTTGCGAAGGAAAGTCAAACCAGAATTCTTCCCTCCATTGTTTTATCAATTTTCTGTAGACCCGGATTTCAGTTGAATTGCTACACGTTTTTTCTTTTATAAGAAACTTGGATAAGCCCATAGTACTAAAAGTTTCTTAATTTTACGTGAAAATTTCAGTTTGTTAGTACTAGAGGTTTCTTAATGTGTTTCTTATTTTTTGGATGCATTTAGGATGCATTTAGTTTCTACCACTGCCAAGTACTCGTTTCTTGACAGACAGCGCAATTTTTAGCGAGAAGGAGAGTTCTATTTGATTCAAAACATAAATCTATCATGAGTATTACTAAAATATAAAGGCTCAACGACAATTTTCTCATGATTTCCTTGTGTTTGGCTTTAAAAGTTTCTTAGCAATTCTCAAGCATAGTACTAGAGTTTCTTAATTTTTTCGCCATCCTAGTACTAGTTTCTTATAAACCAGTTTCTTATAAAAGAAAAAACGTGTATGTTGTGTAAAGTGTAGTTGATAAGCCATTAGGAACTGGAATTACTCATGAAAGCTTCCTTAGATCACAAAACTGTAAGTAAAAAGATCCAAACATTAATTTTCTTCTAATCTTTCTTTCCTTCCTTTATTCCTTCCTGTTCTCTTTATATTTTCAATCTTTATTTTCTTTGTCGTCCTATCTTCGTTCTATCCTTCATTCTTTCTCTTCTCCTTTTTCTTTCTTTCCTTATTCACGTCATTTCTTCTTTCCTCCTTTCATCATTTCATTTCTTTTCCTTCCTTTTATTCCGCTTTCCCTCTTTCCTCCCATTTTCTTCCTTCCAAACAAACAAGCTTCCTGCGAGGCTGCTTCGCGGCTTCACGCACTTTTTCCACCTCTGCGTGAAAGTTCAATCTTTTCCTTTGGCAAAAGCAAGTTTTGAAATTAGTTGACGGAGATGAATAGCAAATCCAAGAGCTGCATATTCATGTCCAAAATTAGCCTGTCGTATTTGACGACTTTGACACGTGCGTGTTTATTGTTTAGCAAGAGGAGCAATAGCGTGTAGGCGTTTTATTTGTCCTACTTATGGATTGCCTCAACTTTTTGTTTTGTTTCAGATGTAAGCAAAAGAAAGTTATATCCAAGCAGTCACATTAGCATTGCACCAAATGACTTTATACTGAAGGAAAAATGTACAAAGGTGAGAGATGGTGAAGATATCTGCCTCAGCATTTTAATTTGCAAAACTGAAGGGTCTATTTATACAAGGAAAGACACCTCACCTGCCAGACCAGGCGCTCACAGGCCAGATTCGACCTCCCCATGGAATCCTTCGAACGTTTCACATGTCCAATGTTTCACATCTGCCTATTATTATCATTGCCTTGATAACCTAGGATCTTAAGGTCTGGTTTTTACAACATACCCTTCTAAACGGGGACTGTATTTTTTTACTCTCTCGGTACCAATGTCAGACAAAAATGATTCTGCAAACTTGGCTATTTTCCACCATTAGCAAGTCTCTTTCTTACCACACAATGACTTTTCAGTTATAATCTGTCTCAAATTAGATGTCACGTCAAAATACCCACGAAAAACAACCGTTAAGGTGTTCTGCACGAGTAATTTTGCGTTGTCGCAAATCTTACGTGACTTCTAATTCGAGGCAGACATTAGATCTTGTAGATAGCACTCAAATCCTGCATCAAACCGTGTATTATTCAATTCAATTTCTCATTTCAGCAACTAGTAATTATTCTGCAACCAACTGAAAAAGTCTTGCAAGATGCTATGGAAAAGCCGTGTGCTGCTGCTTCTTTGGCAATATTCAGTGGGGACGAGTCTGTTAGGCAGCTGTACCGCAAGTAAGCTCTTTTGCTTATATTCAAATTAAAGTGTTTACGAGACAAGTTACTTATTACACTACCGGGTGTCCCAAAAAAAAGTA
Organism: Aurelia aurita complex sp. Pacific; assembly: GCA_004194395.1. Classification (NCBI taxonomy): domain Eukaryota; kingdom Metazoa; phylum Cnidaria; class Scyphozoa; order Semaeostomeae; family Ulmaridae; genus Aurelia; species Aurelia aurita complex sp. Pacific. Next base: position 344,825 of record REGL01000171.1, read on the forward strand.
CACAGATTTGGTTGACTCCAGCGATGTGAATTTAGCTTTAATCAATGGCTAATCACTCTCAAAATGTTGCTCGATAGTTAACTAGAACATTATAAAAAAGTATACTGATTGGGCTTAATGCAGCGATGTGAGTTTAGCTTTAATCAATGGCCAACTCCTTTCAAATTGTTCTTCGTTAGTTAACTTGAACATTATGAAAAAGTATACTGATTGGATTTAATGCAGCGATGTGAATTTAGCTTCAATCAATGGCCAACTCCTTTCAGATTGTTCTTCGTTAGTTAACTTGAACATAGATAAAAAAGTATACAGATTTGGTTTGATGCAGTGATGTGAATTTAGTTTTAGCCAATGGCTAACCCCTTTCAGATTGTTCCTTGATAGTTAACTTGAACATAGATACCTCTTTTGTTGGTATTGATGCTTTGAGAGCAGGAATATCAATCGTTAAAGCTCAAATTATCGTCCACCTGCAAACCAGAGCTTGGGCCTTTTGGCCTAAGCAAAGTTCCTGAATCACATCAAAATTAAGAACTGCGATTAATGAGAAATTAAGGAACAGCCCAATGGGGGGTGACTTTTGGGAAGCAGAATAACACAAGATCTAATAATGTTCAAATTTTATCATGGTTATCTTTGATTTATACACTGTGCCTTAAGAATTTGCTTAGGACAAGAGGCTAAAGCTCTGGTTTGTAGGAAGAGGCAAATTTGAGCTTTCAAGATTAACATGTCTGCTCTCAAAGCACCAACACAATCAAAAGAGGTACCTATGTTCAAGTTAACTATCGAGGAACACTTTTAGAGTGATTAGACACTTATTAAAGCTAAATTCATATCGCTGGAGTCAACCAAATTCGTATACATTTTTTTGGGACACCTGGTACCTACATCATGGGTGAGAGGAAGCAAGATGTTTATCGTTTAATAAAATGTATACACAAATCATACCTGTATCCAGTGGCGTAACGGAGCAGCTCGGGGCCCTAAGTAATATAGCTATGCAGAGGCCCCCTGACGAGGCATATAAATCAACAAAAGTTTACCAAATTTCTAAAAATTAAAACGGAGTTTTTATCGGCAAAATCAAGGCGAGCCCAGCACATCATCAGCGGGTTTATGCAGGTTTATGGAAATTTTATATCTGAAGGCACGTTGGCACAAGAAACATATCGGAGATGGTGGCCGAAATTGAATATGAGCGAAGCGAGCCAAAATTGGGTTCTAGGGTACCCCCTCGGGAGATTTCTTTGAACCACGCTCTTTAGATTTTCGGAAAACGCACTTTTCGTAGAACATTCGTCATCGAATGGAGAAAGAAAAGTCTGATTGTGATCGACGATATGCTTCCCAATGAAATATTTGAAAACTGAGCTCAAGTATCGTATAGGAAAATGATTTTTGTCAAGTCATCTTCTAAAACGTCCATGTTCCCTTGAAGATAGCAAAACATTTTTTGACGAGTTTGCAATTTACAGCATTTCTTTATATGCTAAACTTGCGTTCAATTCCATTCAATTAATTCATTCGTTCAATTCATTAGAAGTCAACAAGCAGTTTTTCCAAAGCTACATTAGTACGTTACTGAAGATCATAAGGGGCCCCTTTGGGGCCCCTAAAACTCGGGGGCCCTTAGGAGTTACTCTAACCTCAACTACCGTGCGTTACGTCACTGCCTGTATCTGTATCATTATTTCCTTCTGTTTTCCTTGCAACTACCTCAGCTCATCTTGATTCAAATTTGCAGCGGCCAGATGGTCTGATTTTGTTTCCTGCAAAAGCGAGGCTTAAAACCGCAAACGAGGACAGCTTCGCTTTTACAGGAAACAAAATTAGGCCGTCTGCCCGCTGCAAATTCGGTGATCGCTAATGCTCTAAGACACTGATCGGCGATGAATTACGATTTAATAAAGCCAGGCTTAAAGCGTTAAAATTAAAAAGGTCCCTTGTTAAAGTCATTTCTGTAAGGTAAACATATTGGGGAAACTTGCTCACGATTTTAGCACGTTTTTAAAGGTTTCTTGAAGGGACCTTTTTAGAAAATCCCTTGTTAAATGTGAACGGAGTGACCGATTTCAGCCAGGAAAAGTTCTAGAAATGATTGAACATGTTAGCTATTCAATCAGATATTGCAAAATGTCATTGCTTATATATTCAGGGAGCAGTAGTCTCTCAAATGCCGGGCATTTTTTGACTCACCCAGCATAAAGATGTATAAAAATATCGTTGCATCCAGACTCTTTTGTAGAAGAGCTAAAAAGGTCTATTATAGTTTGGTTAAAACTATTTGGATATACTTTCAGGCATAAATGGAATTCAGCTGATAAAAGAATAGAGAAAGAAGGACCACTCCAGAATATGATATTTGATTCACCTTTCATGGATGAAGACAAAGTTGCTCATGGTTAGTCGATGGTCTCGTTGAATATTCCCCAATAAAACAAGTCCTTTCCTATTTCAAATGATTAGATTGTCAATGACCTTATTATGTTAACCATTTAATGTTTTATGTAACAATATGATGTGTGTGACTGTAATGATAGAAATAGNGCTAAAAAGGTCTATTATAGTTTGGTTAAAACTATTTGGATATACTTTCAGGCATAAATGGAATTCAGCTGATAAAAGAATAGAGAAAGAAGGACCACTCCAGAATATGATATTTGATTCACCTTTCATGGATGAAGACAAAGTTGCTCATGGTTAGTCGATGGTCTCGTTGAATATTCCCCAATAAAACAAGTCCTTTCCTATTTCAAATGATTAGATTGTCAATGACCTTATTATGTTAACCATTTAATGTTTTATGTAACAATATGATGTATGTGACTGCAATGATAGAAAATAGTTCAAGTTTCTTAATTAAGAAGCTTCCAGCTTAAAGACATTCACTTACCAGGAGTGCTCTTCCTTTTTGCAACGTTTTGGAATGATAAAAAATCAGGCCAAAACAAGAGTCGATCTGCAAACTTTTATCTGTTGAAAGTTTCTGTGGCTGATCTCCACTTTAGCGGACCAGCTGCAATATTGGCATCATCATAAGCCAGGGTAAGGGATTGGTTCAGGGTTAACTTTTGAAAAGAGGGTTTCAGGGTAAGTTAGTGTTAGTTAGGGTATGTTAGGGCAAGGTGGGTTAAGTTAGGATTGGTAGGATATATGGTTAAATGCTTTCTTGAGAGAGCATAAAAGCCGGTGATCCGCTGAAATGCAGTTGTCCTGTGTATAATTTACCCACGACATGATAGATCATTGATAGCCCATCAAATTTGTAAAACCTGTTGGATTTTGGTGAGCTTTTTAAATGTGATCTGAAGCGAAAATTTTTATTGAAGCAAATGAACGGCACTATCGAATGATAAAGAATCCTGTTTAGATTTCTTTGATATCTCATTTCGTTTTCAAGTTATCCACTGATTTTAAGTATCAGCTGATTACGTCATATTGTTTGCAAAGTACTACGATAATATATGGAAATATAGACCAGCTGCATCTAATCTTTAAAAGGTTACAGTTAAGGAGACATTTAAAGTAAGCTAAATAAATGTAATAGAAATTGTTTCATGAGTTGATACGATGTTTAGAAAGGCATTTCAACTGAAGAAAAGTTCTTTGAGTCGATTTTCCTTTGGAAACATAGTCAGCCTTGTATGCTTTCTTTGCGTTTTGCAAACAAAATGACGTCATCAGCCAATCATACAATTCAGAGGATAACTCGAAAATGAAACAAGGTTTAAAAAATGTATAAACAACATTCTTTATCAGTCAACATTGCTATTCATTTGCATCAATAAAAAATTTCGCCTCAGATCATCTTTAAAGATTTTACGGAAGAGAGAAAGAATACAGCAAAATTTATTCTGTATTTCTCTTTTTATTGCAGATATCGAATATCCTGACATCCCGAACTGGGAGAACTTCTTCATCACTTCAGTTTCGAGAACGGTAGTGAGTCTCATCACCCGACCAATGACGAATGATCTACCCTCCACGCCTTCGACAGACCGGCCATTAGGCCTGGACACAAAGGATTTGATGGTCACTCAGACTCCGGCCAGGACTCTGCCCGTGGACACGCCCGTTCCAGGTATGCTTTGAAATATTTCTAGGACCGTTTACCCTGCTTTCGAAACCGCACTCGTACCTAAGACGTTAGAGTTTTATGCAACCTCGTACCCAGTTGCAATGAAGGTTTTCGTAAACTGCAACTCCTACATTGACCCTGGAGCCTGTTTGGCCATTATCCAATTTGATTGGCTCATTTCGAAACAAAAGAAGCTTCTCACCGTCAAAACCTGGTGTTCAGTCAAAATGAAGAACATTCGAATGGCTGTGGTTACAATTAGTGGTGCTCTAACCATGGCATATACATTTCGAAATTTCAAATATGGGACTCGAAAAGACCTGCTGTCTGCCAAATCATGTTAATTATTCCGATCAAAATCTGCCAAAATTTGGCAACCGGTCCCAAGGGTATCTGTTGAGGTCTAGCCTCCTATTTACAACAACAGATACCCTTGGGAACGTGGTTGGAGTCTTGTGTTTCAATGATATGTAGGCTGCTTGTTGTGTAGGTTTTGTCAACCGGTAGGTTGTCTGAGCAGCTGGACTCGGAAGTCAGATGAAGGATTCGGGATTTCAAAATAGGCTGCTTGTTCTTGATTCTCGATTTTAGCCTCCGGACCCGGACATTAATTGAAGAAAGAAAAATGTTATAACGCTGGGGTTGATAGTTCTCTCATCACTAGGGCAAGTTGGGCTTTTGAAGGAACTAGCCCATCTGCCGAAACTGAAAATCACCCTGTCGAAGGTGGGGTTTGAAGGAAAACTTGCATTTTCCCCCGCGAAACCATTCCCCTCATCCATGTTAGAAAAACTTTCCAGATGCATCTGCAAAAGAAAGGAGATCCAACATGAAAAAACTGAAAGAGGCGGGTGGATGGGAGATTCAATTTGAAACCACTGCGCATGGTACGTGTGTGCAAAATTACTAAATTATCAAATCAAATTCTCTGGTTTATACTGCATTAATAATGAGGGCTTCCGTTGATAGCAAGCAAAGTGAACTATTGATAGTACTATTTTCAATTCTGAATCCACATTTTACCTTCCAGGTCTGTCAAAGCATTCTTCAGAAGCAGTGTCCATTTATAAAGACAACAAAGAGGCATGGGCAGTTTCTCCAGAACACATTGTTCTTACTACACCAAATACAGGTAAGTTGGTAGTGAAAGTATACATTCTACTTTCTCTTTGTATTATTTAAAAGACTTGGCCGGGGAATCTTTACGCTACAAACAAATTTGAATTTCTTGTGTCCAGCAATATTTCTGTTCGTTTGGCTATTTATGTATGTACGTGTGGATATTGGATGTATCATTTCCCACAATATTTACAAATATTTACAAGTTTTATAAGATAAAAATGGATACAAGATCGTATTCAATGTTAAAAATGTAAAGATAAACACCCCTAATTACAGTGGCAGGGATAGCATTAAAAGGTCAAGCTGGCCTTATTTCCATAATGGTCCCCTTAGAGGTGCTGGTATAACGGAAATACGTAGGGAAAAAGGAAAATATAGACTGCATGTGTGTTTTGAATATCAAAATAGTGGTCCTTAGTAGAAGACATATGTGTCATCTTCCTCTTTCTGTATATTTTGAGAAAGTTTCTCTTTGATCTTATATTTGAACGTATTAATATTGTTTGTTGATGTCAACTCAGATGGAAGACTATTCCATGTGTTGGGCCCTAGATAAGACAGGTATTTTTGTCCAGTTTTACTTTTGCGAAATGGAAGTTCTAATTTTAACTTGGGCCTTGGCGTTGTTAGGCCCTGGTTGACAGGACGGAATATCTAAGCACTGTACGCTGGGGCAGTTGCTTTGTTGATAACAGATTTGCTAAAAGATTTTCTCTTGAAAAGTCATTCAAGAAGATCGTTTGTGGAGCATTATTTGAAAGTCTGTCGAACGGACCGCTAATAGTTTTAAATCAATTTTGCTTATTTTGTTCAGGATTCACCAGATGACATTTATTTATCTCGCGAAGACCTTGCATTTAATCGAAATGGCATCGTTCCAGAATTTGATTGAGATATTTGAAATTTACTTCCCAGTGAATGTTTAGAATAAAGTTTCTTCTAAGTCATCTGTCATGGGTAGGCCCGGAACGATAGCTTGAATGTGAGGAAATCGAAGGTAGCAACATTGATATCAATAGCTGATTCGAAATTGTTTCAATTTTTCTGTTTAATATTTAATTTAATCTTTTTTGCAGTCTCTGACAAATCCACGGCGAGGATACAGATGATCAACTATTCGGACTCTCCACTCAGGTACTTCATTGAGATTGTAGCCTGTGTTCCAGACCCTCCATAAAAGATAGGGCCTGTGCAACAGCGGCAGATTCCTTGGCCAGCAGTTGAGTTGGATTGTTTGCATAATATTCCATCAGTTTGGAATAATCAATAACCAATACAGATCTTGAGAAAAGTTCCCATTCTACCATCTGATCATTATCGCGTTCTCTTTGAATTTCATTTGTTGAAGCGTTACAATTATCAGCGTTCTGCTGCACCATTTGAATGCAATTGGTCACAGCTAATGATTTGAGATCATACTACAGAAAGGCTTTAATGGGGCTTTTATTTGTTATCGTTTGATTTTGTTAAATGGCGTTGAAAGCTTTGTGCTGCACAAGACCATTTCAATGATAGGTTTGAAAGATATTGTTGTTGACTTGTCATGTTATGAAGCATAATTAGAACTTGCATATTTATTTTCCCCAGAATCTGAGGAAACTGTCGTACAAGGAATCTGACTCGGTTACACAGACTCTATCCTTTTCAGAATTTTGGGGTCTGGAGCACAGGCTATGGGCTTGTAGCTATTCTCAATTTCAGATTCTGATCCTTTTTGCTCCAGTGCTGAGACTTGCAACAAAGGTACACTTTCAAATGCATTGACCGTGATCCCATGGATACACTACCTTGCATAACTTTGTTTCTTGGTGCATTATTATGTGTGTTGTGTGCAACCTTTTTCGGATTTATGTTTATCAGTGACGCTTTCTCCTGCATTGTGCCATGTTAGAAATGCCCAAAGTACCATATTACAGCAAGGGTGAACTTTGTAAACAAAGGATACAGATCTGATCAGGACAAAGCGATTTGGCAACCTCAAGAATAGCTTTCACACCTTTTTTATCATTATCATTATTGTTATATGGCATAAATGAGCATATCCACTACAAGTGTGGCTCTTCCGGGCTCTTCAGCTCTAAGAATTAAATATAAGTCTATATCTATATAGTCTACACCTTCAACGCAGCCTACCATAATGTTTTTCCTTCTCTGTTTAATTTGGTTTTGACTAGGGCACTCAGAGTGTGAAATCTGTTCTTCTGAAAAGCAAATCATTTTGTCTCCTCGGAAACCTGGATCCTTTCTTTTACAAAATCTGCCCTTGCTAATCATTACCGAACAGCGTAACCTCTCCTCTTTTTTCTATTTCTTTTTGTTATTGCTTCTTTAAGAATCCTCAGTGACTCATTACCCCACCCTCCCCTCCCCTCCCCCCCCCCTCACACACACNGAAGCACAGCTATGGGATGCTGCACAGAAAGTTCACTAAAATACAACTCCCTTACTTACCACTTGTTACTTACCATTCCCTTTTTTTATTTCAGTTTCGAGTTTAGTTGGCCTGCTGAAAGCTTAATTATCACGCCAAGCAAAGATAATATTCCTCCACGGTAAGCTGTAAGGCTGTTACGCACGGGTTCACATTTCTTTTAGCGCAGTGGCGTTATCTTCTGACTTTGCAGCCAGAGCACTAGGTGGACGGAGCTCAGTCCCAGGTAGAGCCCCGCCACTTAAGTGCCATGACAAGCGGTCATGGACTGGATTAGGTCTTCACCACTTCTGTGATCCCGGCGCTTGGTGCTAAAAACGCACTTTCACCGTCACCTTTACCTGCTCGCAACACGTATCCCTACATTGTTACCCACGAATATTCAACCGTGTGTATGTGTTTGAATTCCAAACAAATACATGCGATTCAGTGTTGATACTGTTTCAAAAATATTTGTAACATGTTGAACTAAAACGAACATGTTCATTCTTCGAAACATTGTGCGATGTTAAACGGACTTTCAAGAGGGGTTTTTCAAATCATTTCATCCCTTGATATACCGGGTGTCCCAAAATGATGTATTATCAATTGATTGCTTATAGGTCCATAACTGATGAACAAATTTTCAAAAGCTGGTAAAACCACAACCAACATCTTACAATACAATTTAGCCTTTAGGCAGTCAAATAAAACAAACTGTTTGAAAATTGGTTCATTGGTTATGGACATGTAATCAATCAAGCAATAATACACCATTTTGGGACACGTGGTACCATTATGAATGTGACATGAAATATATTAAATCAGTTTGTATACTGGTGTTCATTTAGGACTCATGTTTCTGCAATGCTAAAAGGCTGCATTGGTGTTTTAGAAGTCTCTTGCTATGAATAAACTAGATATAACAACAGTCAGCGAGTGCTGCCGATTAGTATTTGTACCAAATACTTTGTTTCTGTCCTTCTTACAATATGGTCTTATTGTTTGGGGTCAAACATATGCATCATATGTTGATCCAATTTTTAAACTACAGAAAAAAGCAGTCAGAGCTATCTCATTTCAGCCTCGCATGTCACCCTCTCTTCCAATCTTTAAGATCTTAAACNTCTAACTTACTTTCAATTACTTGTGGTGTACCACAAGGTTCTGTACTAGGCCCATTACTTTTCCTTATCTACATCAATGATCTACCAAATGCTTCTAAGAAACTTAATTTCTATCTCTTTGCTGATGATACAAACATCTACTGTGAATCAAATGATTTATCTAACTTAATTAAAATCGTTAACAAAGAACTTAGATCAATAAAGAAATGGCTTGATGCTAATAAATTATCATTAAACATTGATAAGACAAACTATATTATCTTTCATTCTCCTTCTAAAAATGTTCCTTCTGATTCTACGATAAAAATAGGGAAAAAGCATATTAAAAGGGTCAAGTTTGTCAAATTCTTAGGACTCCTCTTAGATGAGCATCTAAGCTGGAAATACCATCTCAGTGAACTTTCTAAAAAATTAGCCAGAACTTGTGGAATCTTTTTCAAAATTAGAAACTTACTTCCCTTAGATGTTTTACTTTGCTTGTACAATGCTTTGTTTCTGTCCTTCTTACAATATGGTCTTATTGTTTGGGGTCAAACATATGCATCATATGTTGATCCAATTTTTAAACTACAGAAAAAAGCAGTCAGAGCTATCTCATTTCAGCCTCGCATGTCACCCTCTCTTCCAATCTTTAAAGATCTTAAACTTCTCAAACTTTCTGAGATATTTGAACTCCGACTTTTAACCTTTGTCTTTGACTCTGTTAATAAAACTTCACCTAGTTGCTTTCATAACTTCTTCCTATTCAATTCATCTGTTCATCAATATTCAACGAGACAGGCCAGTCAAGGAAATCTATACTTATCTCGAATAAACAGTCTTCAATATGGTTTAAAATCAATTCGATATCTTGGTGCTAAACTTTGGAATTCATTACCCGTTGAACTCCGTAATGCTCCATCGAAAATATCCTTCAAAAAGCAACTGAAAATTTACTTACTGAACAAGGTCAATGAATAATTCAAAGCTATGTTTGATTCTGGCACAATTTCTACTTTATCATACGAAAATCAAATGTGTCCATCATAATTTCAAATTTTCGTAGGACAGGGGGGGCTCTCTCCTCGATTAGTTTACCTATTGAGAGAGCTCCTCCTTTAAGTAATTCCCTCCATACAATTTATTCTTTTCTCTGTATTTGTATATTGTATTAATTTTCCGTACCAATGTATTAATTTTCTGTAATATTTTCTTTTCCTTGTAGTTTAGTTAGCTGTTAGTATAGTAAATTATAAATTGTATGAAGTGAATTTAAAATATATGAAACTGAAACTGAAACTGAAACCAAATGCGACTGTAGCTAGGTCAATTTTATAGAAATTAATTGAATGATTATCGCTAAGGAAACGTGTATTATGTTTGAATTTACAGTTGGGTAATGGTTCAAAAGGTAAATGATTTAGAATATTGAGTTACTCTCCTCCGCCGGTTTCTAGTTCCTGAGTCCAAGGCTCTTGGCTCCGTAGTTCTGTAGTCCATGGTTCCGTGGTCCGTAATATTTAGTATTGCATTGTCAGAAATAAACCTTTGTCGTCCATTGACGTAGTTAGGTAGTTAAGTAAGTAGGAAGAACTCATTATCTTTTGTTGGAGAACTTTCGTTGTTGTTTGTTGGATAAATGCTCACAAACCGTGAGCCCACGAGCCCGCGAACCGCAGCCATGAGCTGGCCCGTCTACGCACAAAGCCTGACGGCAGACAGACAGCAGGCGGACAGGCTAATTTCGCTCGCTGATTGAAGCAGAATAATTAGGCTGCCTTCGGCAGCAATTATATCATAGTTTTCAAAGTTTATTTTCAGCGCTACATTTATAACAACAGTTGACACAAGATTTCGCAGTGTAAAAAGCCAAAAATGATTGTCAGCAGTCTGAAGTTTCTCTTTATTCCAGGAGCCAGTTAATTGTGTTCGTATCAACAAAGCCTTCCTTCTTAACAACTGGTGGAGAGCTACCCTGGCGGGGCTGTATTTATGTTCAGTGTGAAGGTATACAAAAGGTATGTGTTTCTTGATTTCGAACGAAATTTCGAGGAGATTCGACTTTTATTGACATTCATTGTTTTTTATGTTTTTTTCATTTCATTTTTCATTTCATATATTTAACTACGGGGAGGGTAGCCCTTCGGCACAGGTGCCGATTTTCAAGGGGCCCTCCCATAAAATTAAAATTTAGTTATAAAAATAAAGATTAAAATTTAAAACTATCATAAATACCAAAACCTATTTACAACCTTAAATGCTATTTACAATATGTTCTAATATTTACCAAAGGAAAAAAATAACCTAAATTGTTTGTTTAAAACAACTTAGAGAGGATGCCTGCTTAGACTCAGCAGAGAGGCTATTCCACAGCTTTGCTCCCCTATAAGAAAAGGCTTTTTGACCATTTGAGGTCTTCTTAAGAGGTAGCCTTAGATCTGTCCCAGTATTCCGGAGACTGTAAGAGGAGCACTGTGAGCTTTTTGTGAAAAGGTTACGCAAGGATTGTGGAGCCAATCCGTGTAGGGATTTGAAGACCATTGTTTGAGACTCATTTTGAATGAGTTCCTGGATGGTCTTCCAACCCAGACTCTCGCTAATTGGATTGCTTGGGGCATCAAAACTGCTGTTTGTTACAATTCTAGCAGCACGGTTCTGGAGTTTTTGCAATGTGTTTTTTGATTTCGAACGAAATTTCGAAAAGATTCAACTTATAGTGACATTTATTGTTTTTTGGTAATTCCCCTTGACATGTGCTTAAGAGATTGTGGCCAAATTTTTGCGAATTTGATCGCTATTTTCCATTTTCTATGGGGTGAGTTACTATATTTCTACCTAGCATTCGAAGGTAGTTTTAGGGCGCTGAGAAGCTGAGTTTATCAAAGCAGCGTCCTGGTCTTTCCTCTCGATGTGACCACACCTCATGATTCCTTTAGCTTGGAATTACAGAGAGTTGGCGACTCTCCTCACACTTTGTAGTAGGTTCGGCAGGGCGAGGACTCTAACCACCAACCTTCAGATTGGTTGTCAAGCATGTTACCACTGAGCCAAGCAGGTTCGGCAGGGCAAGGACTCTAACCACCAACATTGAGATTGGTAGTCAAGCGTGCTACCACTGAACCATCCCCACACAAAGAACAGAAAGAACATACGGCCTTTGAATGACTAGTGTTCCGTGAATATCATAGCAAGAACGTTTGCTGTTATCATGTTGAATAGCCGACATGTTGAATTAATCTTAGCAATTTTTCTGGCTGAGATTGGCCACCCCCTGCCGAAAATGAGTGATTTTCTTGAGAAGGCCCTATCGAAAATCGCTCAAAAGTGGTCAAAAATCGAGACCAAACTCCTCCATGATTTCTGCTGTGCAATGATGACTTGCATATGCTTTAGTACGTGTTTCCCCTTGGGAGGATCAACAAGTCTTCCCCATTAGTATAAGAAAACTATTTAGGGGGATACTATTCTCCCAGAAGGGTAACAAATGGTAATACTTGTAGGTTTTTGAAAGGCCAGGGGCTAAATACATTCTCCCATAGCCACGGGAAGGAATGACCAATGAAAGCCGTGCAAAGTTGAACATTTTGAATATTAAATAAGACCTTTTCAATATTGTATCTTTTGATATTCAGGGAGCAGTGTTTTTTTCAAATGCCATGCATTCTTTTCATTCACCTGGTACTGGTAGTCTTGGCAGATTTGCAAAATACCATTTGCAAGATACCTTAGTGTTGAGAACTGACTTTTGACCGATGCTTGATATCTTTCTTCCTCATTTATAGTGTATTCGAGTGCAAATCAGAGAAGATCTTGCGATGGAAAGTTCTCCCTCGACTGGTCTACCAAAACGACTTGCACCATTAAATCCATCCGATACACCACAACAACGAAAACAACCAGCAAAATCTAAGCAACTGCTTTTTTTGGAACCTTCAAGTGTTATTTTTCCTGTCACAGTGGTAAACAGATTTCAAGGTAAAATAGACAACAACTTTTTGTAACTTGATTTATTTTCACTCTCCTTCGATCGGCCTAGCAAAGAGACTTGTCTTGTTAAATTTAAACCATAGCAACCAAAACAACCTGGTAAAAATAACTGCTATAAAAAAACCTCTCTTGAAATTAGGGATGTACCGGATATCCGGCTAGCCGGATAATCCGGCCGGATTTTACCGTTTTGCCGGAAATCCGGTTCCGGCCGGATCTCAAAGAGATTTGCCGGACTTTTGCCGGACTTTTTCTGTTTCAAGTTAACGTCAAGAAAGACCTATAACGTTACCTAGAAACATACGAATCTGTGCAGATTCATTCGATGATATACCGGGTGCGCCAAGAAAAGCCATCCACTTGTAACAGGCCAAAATAAATCGTACACTGGACTGATATTGAAGATTTATGACTTAATCTTTAGCAAAAAGCCTAAATTAGATTCTATGATTGTTTGCACATATCTTGGTCTTCTGTTTCTAGAGTTATAAGCGAGTTTCTTAAAATGTTCAAAACATGTTGAGTGAAATGTATAGGGGTATCGTCGAGCAACATTTTTGGTTCTGATGTTCGGTGTGGGGGTGCTGTGGGGTGACTAAACTGCAAACCTTGCAAAAGTTGCAAAATCGATCAGCTAGAATTGTAACTAAAGTAGATTTGATACGCCTGCTATTGCATTAAATTTGCAGTTTAAATTGGCCTACTATAAAATTGGCCTACTGAACATTTTAAGAAACTCACATAGGCTCTAGAAACAGGGAGTTAAAAAAATGCGAAAACCCCTAGTATCTAATTCAGACTTTTTGCTGAAGATTAAGTCATAGATCTTCGAAACCAATCCAGTTTATGATTTATCGTGACCAGTCAAAAAACATCAAACAATGTTTCGATAATGAATTTCCAAACTCCAAAAAATATTAGTTTCATGTTGAAATTTCTTTTGAAGACCTGTATTTTGAGATATCTTGGCATACAGAGTGGACAGCAGCTTTAAGTAACATAACTAATTGCTAAGTATTTTCATCTTTCATTGGTCACACTGAATCGTCAGATCAGATGGAAACCAATAAATCTGTCTTACAGGGATGCATAAAATGGATTATTTGCCATATTAGCGTCTTGCCTAGGTCTAACGCCTATCGTCTTTGAATGATATTCTGCGATCACCTGCTACTTTTATCAGCCCAAAAATTATACAGGTATTGTTGAACTAAATATAAAAATCCGGCCGGATAATCCGGTTCCGGCCGGATTCTGAAAACCTCGATCCGGTACACCCCTACTTGAAATGGTCATTTTGCAGTTTCTGGTCGTGGTCCATATTACGCAAATATGACATTAACAAGCAAAGCCTTTCTCCGGTTCACAGCCTTGGAGCAGTGACTTTTCTGGGCTGTGAATGCGCAGATTATACTGGACAGTATTTTCCGTTGGTTAATGACTATGAATGAACTTTTCCTTGCAGAGAGTTTCGTGAAAATCGAGAGTAACGCAACAGCCACATTAAAATGGGTGCTGAGCTCAATTGCTCCTCCGTATTTCAAGGACATGACTGAAATGGGGGATATATTCCGAACTACATACACTGCTTTCCGGTTCCTTAGATATTCAGGAACACTTCAACCCAAAGAAGCAAATACGGTAAGTTGACATTGGTATTATTTGGAAATCTTTATTCACTCTTTCCTGATAAAATCGTTAAAGGGGCTCAGTCGTCAAACAGTAAAAAAATCCGTAAACTCGCACGTGTCCGGGGATTATCCATTGTTCATCCATTGTTCTCTGCAGTTTGTTTGGTGGCTTCACCCAAGCCACAAAAAAGTGACCGTTAAAAATCCACTTATATCCGAGCAATCGTAGAAGATATGAATGTTAGGTTTGTTTCTTAGTGAAGTACAAGGATTAATGCCCAAACAGCAACTTTTATTTTGAAAAATATATGAAAATCCTGTGTGATATCACCTTTCAAAAAACTGCAAAAATCATCGTTTTTTTTTCTACATTTTGACGACGGAGCCCCTTTAAGAGACGAAACTTAGTCAGTATACCGGGTGTCCCAGAAAAAAGTATACACATTTGGTTGATCCAACGATGTGAATTAAGCTTTAATCAATGGTTAATCACTCTCAAAATCAGGGCATGAAAAAATATTTCTCTTCCTGCGACCAAATAAAAATCATCCTTAAATTTCCGGCAAGAACACTAAAGTGACAATATTGAGCTTTCTTAAAGAGAGGTCATGTTCCAATGATTGGCAATAAACGTCTAACTGGTTTTTCTGTGAATGCGAATGGGACATGGTGAAAAATGAAGTTTGAAGCCGATTAAGTTTGAAAACCATGCACGAAATCATCTATGATTTCTAAAAGGCACGAGTAAAAATCAAGCTCTGCACTTTTCTTATATTTGTTGTTTTCATTGTTTATAAAAACTGTACATGAGATACAATCTATGTTAGATATCTTGCTTGATTTTATAAGCTATTTTGATTATGAGAAATTAGAAAATAGAGCACGATACATGAAAAGAGATAGATTTTGAGAATTTTCCTGCAGGACATTCTGATTGAAAATTTCCTGCGACCACCCGGTCGCATGGTCGGGTGGGTTTTCATGCCCTGCTCAAAATGTTCTTCGATTGTTAACTTAAACACAGGTTACTTTTTTGTTGGTATTGGTACTTTGAGAGCAGAAATGATAATCTTGAAAGCTCAAACTTGCATCCACCTCTAAACAAGAGCTTTGGCGTTTTGACTTCAGCACGTTCTTGAAGAACATCGAAATTAATAACCAAACTCAAAGAAAAGCTAAAAAACTTCACAGTGGATAACTTCTAGCAAGCAGAATGCAATATGATCTATTGTTATTCAAATTTTATCAAGGTCATCGTTAGTTTATTCGATGTGCTTCAAAACTTTCTTTAGGCCAAAACGCCAAAGCTCTGATTTGGACGGGGATTCAATGTTGAGCTTTCAAGATCAATATTTCTGCTCTCAAAGGACCAATACACCAACAAACGAGGTACTTACAAATTGACTAGCAATGAATGTTTTGAGAGTGATTACCCATGGATTAAAGATAATTGCTCATCATTGGAGCCAACTAAATCCGCATACATTTGTGGGACATCCGGTAAACGTTTGAAAGCCTGTAGCTCTAAAATATTTTATCAGATTCATATAACCTGATGATATCTTTGTAGCTAACATGTCAGCTTAGATGAAAAATCTGGTTTGCCTAAAGCGGCCATATTGTTGTTATGTTACAAGCGATTTTATAAAAATGGCTCGCATCAAAATTCTTCAAAAGCAGACCTCCTGTACGAAAATACAAGGCCATGTAATAGCCATGTACAAGCCTTGTAGTTATGGCCTTGTAATCTTGTAATAGCCTGGAATAGCCTTGCTGTAACCTTGTAAATGGCTTGAAAAATGCTAATTAGCCTTGTAGAAGCCTTGTGGAAACCTTGTGTTAGACTGGTTGCAGCTTGGAATCTTCCTGATAGCCTTGTAGTTTTCTTCCAAGGTTAGTACAAGGTCATAACAAGGTCATAACCCCTCTACAAGGCTAAAACTTGGCCTGTACAAGGCCAAGTTTAGCCTTGTATCTTTGTACAGGCTAAAAGCCTTCTCTTGCAGCTTCAAATCACCCTCTCTTACTCTCTTGTTGTTTCATTTTCATTCTCTCCCTTCTTATCCTTTGCATGCTTCTTCCTCTGTCATCTTGGTAGGTGTCTCTGTCGCTAGCCTGTTCATTTGTGTATTTGAGGCCATAACAATTTGGGCAAATATAAAATTACTTTAAAGGAATCTTAGTCTTTAGGCTTTGAACTGTGGTAACTATTTCAGTTCAGTTCAGTTCAATTCAGTTCCGTTCAGTTCAGTTCAGTTCAGTTCAGTTCAGTTCAGTTC
>REGL01000172.1:9362-57446 GCA_004194395.1 Aurelia aurita complex sp. Pacific
AAAAAGGCTGGTGTAAAATTGAGTGATCTATTTCTTTGAACTGAATGACTTCAAAGAAACTTTAGCTATTTATCTATCATTCTACCGTTGGACTTTTCGGAAATCTTAGTTATTTTCAGATTTAGAGTGATTTTCTTCTTTTTCAAGAATTCAAGAAAAATTTTCAAAAAAACTTAAAACCAAACTGTTTGACGTAACATGAAATGATTTCGAAGAAAACCATAGTTTATGAATGCCTACAATATGGTATCAAGCAAAAGTCCGTCACTCATCTGGTTTATGATTTATAAATTTGATGACGTCACATCCTCAAATGAGTTGAAATGTAAGATACACTGTAATTTCGAAAAATATTCAAAAGTTCTGGAAAGTCCAACGGTAGAATTATAGATAAGTATCTAAAGTTTCTTTCAATTCATTAAAACAGAAGAAATAGGTCATTGAATTTTACACCCACCTTTTTACGCCGAGAAAAAGATTTGGAACCTATGCTATTCTTTACCCGTCAACAAAACTACTTTAACTACGTGACAATTCCTCAAACAAGTTATAAGATCGGGTAGCTTATGAAGGGATGGGGTAAATGACCACAGAAAGTAGCTCGAATCGACCAGTTTCTTGGATAAAAAGTAGCGTCTATACAATATATCTATTCAGTGAATTGGGAAAATCTTTATTGCCATGCAATAAAAATTGTAATAAAGCTGCATTTGCAAGATTTACATATCCAAGTGGTCGTAGGAGCACTTCCTTGAGGATAGGATACAGCTTCTTTGACTCACAGACAATTTGCAGACCTAATTTTTACATATCTTTATTTTTATCCTTTAGTGGCCATGATGTATGGAACATTAATCTTTCGTTAAATGGTGGTTCAGCTTACCCTAATGTTGCGGCCTCTCTCACGTCTATGCTAGCAAGAAAGCAATTAAACCCTGGAGATATTACAACGGTAAGTTTCTCAAATCAGTTCAGTTCAGTTCAGTTTATATATTAAATTCTACTACATACAATTCAAAAATATTAACAATACATAGAAAACACTAAACTACAAGGATATGAGACATGTTACAGAAAAATTAATACATTTGAATGGGAAATTAATACAATATACAAATACTAGGAACAAAATGAATTGCATGCAGGGAATTACTTCAAGGAGGAGCCCCCGCAATAGGTAAACTAATCGAGGAGGGAGCCCCCCCCCCATAGTCATAATTCAAATCATAGTCATTTAGATTACTCAGCTGTCTGCCCTAGTGAGCGTGGAGAGCTTCTCTGCTTGATTGGGTACCCTTGACAAATTGTTCATGATATAACAAGTCGAGTTAAAGCTGTAAAAATCCACCGAAGTGAAAAGGAACTGAACTATCAGAAGATACGTTCTATGGGAAGATTATTAAATTTGTTTGTCCGCAACGAAGAAAGGAATATTGTCTGTACTTCTCAGGAAAGGTGACTTATCAAGAATAAAAGTGCCAAATTTCATTTTTTTACAATGATAAAAGCATGTATTGCTCTGTGAAATTATCAAAAGAGCATTGAGATTTCTTGAGCTAATTTTCTGCAATAATATTTTCAAAATTAGCCCATACAGCTTTGAATGTGGAAGGCATTGTCTGTAAATTCTTCTCTCTTCAAATTCTGTTAAGACCACCCCACCCGTGCTTTCATTTCACAAAAGAACTAATCAACATTTTAAATTCTTATTTTTTCGTTCATATCTATTTACCGTAATTTGCTTAACTTGGCTCTTCATTTATCACTAGCTTTACAAGGCATATTCAAGCCAAGAAGTCCCACCCGTTGAACTGCTGAGGATTCCACTGTTCCTTGGTAAGTCGGTTACATTCTTTTATCATCTATCTTTAAAGGCATAGGAATCAAAATGTTTTAGCTGATTTTTGCTCTTGGCCCATGGCCGAAAACCTCCAAAGCCTTATTTTACGGACCAATCAGACGGCGAATAAGCGAAGAGGACAAAAGAAACCTGTGAAGATTTTCCCTTAGAAAAATTCGGGAAATTTCAAACAGTTTTTTGTCCTGGTTGCGTGTTATGAAGGTAGGTAAAACTTAGAAAAATCTTCACAGGTTTATTTTGCCTTCTTTGCTTATTCGCCGCCTGATTGGTCCGTGAAAATGAGGCTTTGGAGGATCATGAAAACTTTTTTATTCAAAATTATGTCAAGGACCAAATCAATGACAGTCATATTGAAAGCCTTGAAATGGCTTTTGATGTGTGTGAATTTGTGTTTTTACAAGCTGTCTGGTTTCGAAAGCACGTTCCAACATCACAAGAGATGACCATCAATGAGCTTTTTATCCCGCTATATCTTGAGAACTCGAATCAACGTTTTGGCTAAAAATACTATACTTTGTAAAATACTACCGGTTGAGTCAAAAAATATTTGGACCTTTGAAAGTCTGTAGCTCTGAAACCATTTACCAGATGCGTTACCAGATTCTTATAAACTGATAATACCTGTGTAGCTAACATATCAACTTAGATAAGAAAATTTAGTTTATCAAAATTAGTTATTTCGTTCTCGAGTTACAAGTGATTTTATGACAGTGCATAAGCTCAAAATTCTTCAAAGAGGCATAAAATCCTGGATCAAATTTGCTAGCAATGTATCTACACATCTATCTTATCGTTCAAACATTTACTTGAGATAGAGGCTGCTTTATAATCGAACAAATCAACGATAGTGGCCTATATTTATCGTTAATTTGTTAAAAAAAAAAAAAAAAAAAAAAAAAATGAGTGTGGTACGAAACATGTTTTTGGTTTTCAACGTTGTTCTTTATCGCAGTTACTGGTGAGTTACTAACTTATTTCTTTCCTTTCAGGCTTTAAAATTAACTCGTTTTTCTCTTGCAGGATTCAACAGTTTTATCTCTTGTTATAGGTTTGTTTCGGTTGTTGTTCTTTTACAGGAGTTAACAGTCTTTTTCTACAGATTTCGGTGTTTGGTTGCGTTTATGGTTTTAATGCGATGAGTCCGTTATTTAAGGCTATTTCGAATAAACATCTCCTGGTTTGTTTCAGAAATAATGGTGGATTGTCTCTTCACACCTGGTTCATTGATAAACCCAGAGCACAAATCAAAGTACACTTATATACTTGGATACAGTACATCAGTTTACGAAAACTGGAAAAATGGTGTGCGGATATCTGTCTGCAAAGATGAACTAAAAGGAACTGTGCAAGCTATTGATCGAGTACATTCTGTATGTAGCCGTGAAATTGGCGGGACTCTGCAACTCTCTTCAGAAGTTGGCATGCTGTATCAGTGTATAAGGTACGTCAGAATCAAAGACATTAACTGGCATAGTATTTTGAAAGTCACTCACTCCCCCCCCCCCCAAGGGAGTGTTTGAATTCCACACAAAAATAATGTTACGTAGATTTATATATTCTTTGTGTCGGTATCATGTTTATCGTCACCATGTTCTTTGCCTCGGTATCATGTTTATCGTCACCGTGCTTCGTTTTTAGATATCATATCCTATGTATTCTAGGTTGGTTAGTACGAGTGCAGATGATTGATACAAGTGAACTGTCAGAGGTAGTAGGATACCTCTGTATACCTTGTGTCCTTCTTGGAGATGTGTCCATCTCACATTTTTAAACAAGGGGCCACCAGTGTTGAACACATGTAATTAATTAAACTCGCCATTGCAGTAAGCTAGCCCCAAGGCTATTTCATCAAAAAATTGTTTACTTTCAGACATACTTAGACTAGTTGAAGAAATAGACTTGGGGCAAGTCTACCATTGCAGCATCTTCTTGCCGCTCTCCCAAATAGGACTCGCATCTTTCCAAGTTAGGCCTATGCGTCAGAAAATGCGAGCGTTATTTGGCAGTGCTAAGAAAGACGCTTCAAGTGTGAAAGTAGCCTAAACCTGACGTTGTTGGGCGTTAAGCCTGAAGCTGAATTCACACTTGAAGCAATTTTATTGATGCTGCAAAAAAGTTGTTTTATTGGTGCCTTATGTGGGAAATTGCACGTCAAATATAATTCCTGGTGGATCACGTCACATCAGGCGTTTGTTTCACTACCGACTAACTCCAAGTAACGCTATGTAAATGTTGAATCTGTTGTATTGAACTGCTCAGTTCATTTGTTGATTTGTTGATTTATTTATTTCTTTTATATAGGATCTTCCAGTTAATTTGTAATGTATATCCATGTAATTAGGTTAGTTATGTTTTAAGCAGGGCACATTGTAGCCTGCGTGCAGACTCTATTGATTCCCTGAAGAGAAGTGAGGTTCCTAGGAACCTCACTTCTCTTCAGGGAATCAGTAGAGTCTGCACGCAGGCTAGGCACATTGAAAATCAGTTTATTTGAATCGTATTTAAGTTTGTAGTCAGAAACACCACAACACGACAAATAAACAACAGCAAATGTGCATAATTCATATTCTACCCTGTTGAGAAATGAATCAAAATGAAATGAAAGAAATCAAAATTTAAACATAGCTTTTGCTGCGTAGCATCTCGATCATGGACTACAGGCTGACAGTCCGTATTCGGCTCAATTCATAGACCATTCTGCATTGGATTGCGAAGGCGCTGTTTGCGTTGCATCTCGGGATTGCATCGAAATATCGACTTCGAATCTTCGAATCCCAATGTGATAACGAAATGTACCGCGTAAGTGCCTTCGCATTCTACTGCAGAATGGTCTGTTACCTATCACGTACTTTTTTGTTTTGCTGGATCCGGTACTGTACATTTCCAAACAAAAACAGCAACAAACCTTTACGTCAAACCAAAACCAATTTAGCGGCTGCGCTACTTTATTAAGAACCTTACTTAGAAATACAAGAATATTATTCCATCATTTCTATCGTCAAGTTTGTTGAAACATAATCAATTCCATTTCTTTTACTTTTCAGATATCCTGTTGTCGCCATGGGAATACTTCGTTGGGTTGAAGAATGTCTCTCTGGAAACAATTATTTGAAAGTCATGACAGATTCAACGCCATTACATTTAGTTCTGCTGGATGAAGTATGATATGAAATTAAATAAAATAAATTACATTTGTTATTTACATTTATTTATGAAATAGGGGTCTAAAGTTTCTGTTCTTTATTCAAAATTAAATAGCTAAATGAGTTTTAAGTGAAGACTTCAAAGTTGTTGGTAGTGCATTGAAATGTTGAATGCTCCTGCAGGGCAGTAGAAAGTTCTGTGGTGGCTCGACGACGAATTACTCGCTCGTCTTGTATAATGACTGTGAATATCTCTAGTTAAAATTTTCAGACAAATATAAAGGAGCCATTCCATTCAATCATTTGCAAATCATCGATACACGATGAAAATGTCTCATTTGGAGCATAGGGCTCAAGTCTTTCAAATCTTTAAAAAGGTGGGTGTAAAATGCTATTCCATTTTTCTTTGAATTGAATGGCTTGAAAGGAACTTATAGTACTTTGCTGTAAATCTGCCGTGGACATTTTTTGATATCTTGATTTTTTTCAACATGGCAGCAATTTAATGATTTTTGAAAATGGAAAATTTTGAAAACATTTAAATCATCGTAAATCCTAAACCAAAGGAGGAAAAATCATATAACTTTTAAGAAACCCATAGTTTATGAAGGCCTACAATATGGTGAAAAGCAGAAATCAGTATCTTTTCTGGTTTAGGATTTAGAATTTTGATGGCGTCATAGCCTCAAATTTAATAAATGCCGCCATTTTGAAATTAATCAATATATCAATAAATTTCCACGGCAGATTTACGGTAAATAACGCTAATTTCCTTCCAAGCCATTCATTTCAAAGGAAACCGTAACAGAATTTTACACCGACCTTTTTAAAGATTTGAGCCCTATGTTCTAATTGGTCAGTTTTCATCCTATCAAGTTGTCTCATCAGAAGTTATAATTTCTCTTTTCATTTCGTAACTTTTGGCAGCGTGTTAGGGAAATGACGGTTCTGTGAACCAAAACCTTTCGTTAAGATTTCTGCAAGCGGGAACTGCAATGAAATCATGTTCAGAAAATGTTAAGCCCCGTTTCATCTTTTCTTATTCGTGTGAAACCTACTTGCAAAGTTCTCGGCAAAGATTCTTTCGTGAGACATGTAGAAAATGAGAAACCCAATTTTCACTTGAAATTTCAAATTTTTGTGACTAGTGATACCGGGGGCTACTTAGCTTTCATTAGACAGGGGTATGCACTCCAAGAAAGTTTTTTTCACCCTGCTTTAGAATTTTTCCATATCTGCCATACCTGCCAATTCAGGGCCATCAAACAGTAAATTTTGGACGACATCCTTTGGCCTTTCTTCTATTAAAAGGAAATTTTCAGGTTGATCAAATTCGGGTGAATTTTGAAGCATGTCTTACTATTTCAGGATAGGACACCACCTGATAGAAAACTTTGCATGGCTTCATAAACGCTTCCTTTCACATCTTTGATCGTATACTTATATTTCTTGATCAATTTGCAGGTAAGCACATGCCATCCAATACAACATCCACTGGTTTTGACGCTGCTTATCAAATTGTTCACTGCAACGTATCCTGGTTTAGAAACTCTCGTTGAGGTACTTCGCATTTTAGCAGACTTGCCGTAAAAACTCTATTAAGCCCCCTCTCTAATAACCCGTCCACTCTGAGCCAACATTTTAAATAAGCCCCCTCTCTGTTAATACCCCACCAAATATATCAAACTCAAGAGGTTTATGGACTGTCCGAAATGAAATAAGCCCCTGGGGAAGTGTCGTGCCCCCCCCCCAAATTTATGATGCTTGCTACGGCCCCTGCATTTTCATGTCAAAATATCGTAGCATGTAATCATAGATTTAATGAATTACAAATCCTATGACCATTCCATCAATCAATTGGTAAACCAAAACGCATTGACAATACAGGACCGTTTCAAGCTTCCGTATCAAAACATATGCATTTGGTTTTGTAATCATAAAGATTTTGTTTATATTTTGGACACAAATCATTATTTTCTTATATCAGAGTTTTACAGAGAATTTTGCTACATTCGTTCGTAGCTAGGAATTTTTCCTCGTATATATCGCTGATCTTTGACATAAATAAATCTCCTACGAATTCAATTATTCATCCTAGCTGGAATTCAAAAAGACGATTTTGGACAGAATGGTTCATATGTTAAGTCGAGGTTACGTCATTCCAGTTGTGCAGTTCATTAGAGATTGCATGGAAAGTCAAATGACAGATATATCATTAATACGACACTTCGTTACTGAAGTAAGTTTGAAACTGTTTGCTTCTTTTGATTTTTCTATAGATACCTCCAATAATATTTTTATGAAGTTTCATTTACAGGGTCTTCCAAAAATATTATGCCCCGTTTGCGTGAAGATTGCAACAAAACGGCAAACGATTCTCCCCAAACTTTTGCATAATGTTGCTCCTCAGATATCAAATTTAGATTTAAATCCCCGTAAATATCGGTTGAAAAATGATGGAGCTATGACCTTCAGGAGACCACATTTGCCTTATGACTGAAACCAGCGATCGGCCATTTGTCTGCAAGAGACCACATTTGCCTTATGACTGAAACCAGCGATCGGCCATTTGTCTGACTATATTGCAGCATAATTGCAGCGATAAATAGTTTCATGGATGAAATGAAACAGAAGCCTCCAATGTCATAGCTCTCGTGAAAATTTCTCTGAAAAGCTGGCAGAGGTCCTCTGAAAAGAAATCACAGGCAGGTAGACTACGCCTCCGCAGTGGTAAATATATTGTTTTGGCACTAATAGACCACAGTATAGACTTTCCCATTTGGAAGCGGTAACACGCTTAAAATGTGTTTTACAAGAGTCTGACAAATCGTTTTCCCAATTCTGTCATGTGGACAAAGTTTCAGAGAGCAAATAATGTTTTACCAACAATGTTCTCTTAGGTGCTGGAAATGATAGCTGCTCCGTATTCGCGAGAGTTCATCGACATATTCCTACCAATTGTAAAAAATGAATCAATTACTGGCATCTTGCGTGCTTCTGATAAAAAGGATGATGTTTCAAGGTTCCTTTGTGAGTATTTATTTTCATATTTCATTTCATCCGAGGCCTGAAGTTATAACCCCCTCTATCCGACACTTCCTTAAATGCACTGGTTTAACAAGAACAAATTTGTAAGACAACAGCATGTGTTGCTTTCGTTGACATCTGATTTCAAAGCGATTAGCGAGCGCAGACACAGGAAATTCCCTCAACCGGTAATTCAAAACAAACAAAGCCGTAAACGTTTCTCTGAAACCCAGGTAGCTAGCGTGCTCGTTGTGCATTCCAGAAATGGTTTTAAAGAGCGAACATGAGCATATATCGAAAGAAGAAAGATATATCTAAAGATCTACCTCGCCTCGGGCATTTTATTTCTTTAGTTCAGAAGCTGAGCAGTATGTGTTTTAATTACACCCAAAAAATGTAAGAGAATTGAATCACCTCCTGACCGGTTTTTAAACCAAAAAAATTAAACGCCCGAGGCAAATGTGTAGATATATCTTTCTTCTTCTATCTATGCTCATGTTTGCTCTAGAAAACAATTTCTGGAATACACAACGAGCGAGCTAGCTACCTGGGTTTCAGAGAAACTTTTGCGGCTTCGTTTGTTTTGAATTACTGGTTGAGAGAATTTCCTTTGTCTGCGATCGCTAATCGCTTTGAATTGCGTTGTCAGTCAAAAGCAACTCATGCTATTGTCTTACAAAATCTGTCCTTGCTCATTGGTTTGGAAGTTGCGAAACACCGTAAACTTCAGAGAGCAACCTTAAACCCTACTTGGTTAGTAAAAGCAAGTTTTTTGGCATTTTAGGAGATTAACGTTAATGGATTCTCTGCAACATCCTTAACAAAACAGAATTCAAAACTATACGAAAGGAGATAGAAAACATTTTGTCAGATAAGCTGTTCTAACAATAAGTTTCAGGCCTATCTACAATCTTGGCCAACTACTTGGGACAAGTCACAAAATTGCACTACATCTGTCTTTGATTACGTGCCCCCCGCTCGCCATTCGACCTTTTTAACATTGAATTATTAGAAGGGGGCATCAGAAGGAATTTATGTTTTTGCCCCGATTTTTAGGAAACATCATGAAAACACTGAAATTTGCCTATGTCCCGGCGTTAATCTCAATATGAAATTTGCTTGATTAAAATCTGTTTTGTGAGGCTTGAATCGTGTACAATTTTGCCGGGAAGGAATTCGTGAAATTTTCACTTTCTGGGAAGAACTGAAAATCCATTACCAACAGAATTTACCTCCTTATTTATTGCCCGATTTTTTTTGCAGTACACTGTGAGAAAAGTTGAAAGAAGACATGACATGGCAAGGCCATCATCACAGGAGACATCCGCGCCCCAAGTAGCAACTGGGTAAGCCGGTATCTTTGAAAGAAGTACTTGGTGACACCTAAGCCTTTGTCTTCGTATAGAAGACTTCTTGCGGTGATAAGGAAAGTTATTGAGCTTCACAATATTGAAGAGACAAAGTCTCGTTGCAAAAGTTCCATTTATGGCCAGTCTACGGGCGGCAGCAATTAAAGACAGTAGCAAATCTTGATGTTGTAATATAACCACTGCACTGTAAAATAGCGACAATGTGGTTTTGAGATAATAAATGGGGACGACACTATCATGGCCTGTAAATAGACAGAATCGATCCGTAACGAACGCTGCTAGAATATCGCACAGAAAATATGTCAGCAAAGCTCGGAAATTTTGCTGGAGGAATGAAAGATCGTCGTAACATCGTAACATCGTAACATCGTAGCATCGTAGTTCTGAGACCATAAGAGAGGAGCGTTTCGATGAATATAAAGTACTACTGATGAGCCTGGAGTTTACTTCAAGGATGCCGCTAACAAGAATCTTGAAAACAGACCCCCGGGGAAGAATCGACAAAAAGGGAATTTATTTGTATCACGACAAAAAGAAAAACACGATTGTAGGATGAGAAACATGACTGTTTTTTCTGTAGATGTTTCGCTCCTTGTTAAGAATATCTTTTGCATATACGAGTTAATTTGGTCCTACCATGGACCCATTCCAAGCAATTCATTAAGTAGAGAGAGTGCATGGATTAAGACAAATTGAGTTGTGAAAATAAATACAAAAGACTTATTTTTATGTGATTACTGAGCGCTGGAAGAAAATTTTCCAAATATTGATCTTCTGTTGTAAAAAATTAATCAAAAGTAGTGGAAGCTATTGTTGTCAAATATGCCATTGTTTGCAGGTGTTGAACTCTTTTTGTTATTTCGAAAAGCTACGCGTGATTTTTTAAATTCAGTTAAAAGTTCCATTCGAAGAAAGAAGTCATGTTACATTCCCCATTGATTCATATTTGAATTAATTATCCCCGTGAATCCAAAATGCTTTCACTCAGAAATAGCAACTTCAGTATGTGTGAGTTTCATCCCTGCGGTTCTCGGTCTAGGATAGGATTATCCAACTAAACAGGTCTTCTCGAATTTTAAGAATACACGCTGATACTTATATTTCTTCGCAGTTTGAATTAACCTATCAAGGCGTGAAATTCTATCTTTGTGAGACAGGTGGAGATATCTTTATTTTTATTATTTTTATTCATCCAATTTTGATATTGACATTAACTGAATATTCAGCCAAGTAATCTTTTCTTTAAAACCTCTGTTTTCTTTACATACTTTGTTTCTGTTAAAAACCAATATTGAAATTCTGCCAAGCTTGCAAAATTCATGCCACAAATTCTAAAGCCCCAAAGATAATGTTTTTTTCATTTCCCGAATAGTCCTTGCCACTGAAAGGATTTTGATTTCACGTTGCACCTGTATTTATCAAGTAAAATTTGTTTATGTTCAGAATTTGATTGAAAAGCTCGTCTCTAACAGTTGAATTGTTGCAGGTTGCAATAGATTCTAAGATTTTCAAACTGAGTATTATTCAAATACTTTGTTTACATCACTGACATCATAAATCAGTCTTATGTCGATAGTTTCTGTTACTTTAGTTTTTCCTCATTTATTAATTTCGCCGACAAATAACAACTGTTTTATTCAAACACAGTTTTAATCTTTCTTATACCTTATGAAATATTGACATTAGAAAGTCTGTGTTTCTATTTTTATAGATTTCGAGTTATCAAATTTTACGCATTGAAAACTAAACCGATTCTGCATTCAAATTATTTTTGTTTACACCTTTTGTTTATATTTCATTCGCTGTTTTCCTCTTTATTAAAATCATGAAATTCATCGCCAAAATTCATCCGATTCAGAGCAATGAATATTTCAAAGTCTTATCTTTTTTGTATTATTACATTGTTTCAACCCTTTGTGGCGTGTGATTCTCTTTTCAATTAGGGGCGTCGGAAGCTTTGAACACCAACGTAGGCTTGTCTCATTTCTTATTTTGTAATACCCAAAAGTCTTATCCCCGCAAAGTGAGGCCAAACATGATCGTCACAATTAGTTGGCAACTTGCGCCTTTTCGATCTGCGTTTTCTTCTCTTGTATTTTGGATTCAAAGAGTACCAGCTAGCTACAGATTGCACACCTACTAAGAGCTTTTATGTTGCGTTGCTATGCAATATTAGCACTCTTATATCAATCAATCGAATTAAAGAACAGCACAGTTTTCAACAACGGGTTGATTGAACATACGCATCTGAGTTTGTAACTAACTTTGACATGTTGTCCTCCAGAAGCCGCACTTAGGTATCATGTAAACACTAGTACGTTCTCAAAGTCTCGACATACTTCCAGCCTCTGATTGCGGGACTTGTGCTGTTTTCAAAGTATCGATAGATACCTGAAGAGGAGGAGATTCTCTTTGTTTTGGGAAAGCAATAATTTTTGATCGAACACTGAATGAGTTTGTAACTTGGGCAATCGGTCGTCAAGATGCTACTATGGGCTTACTTGTAAACACCAGAACACTCTTGAGGTTTCGACATACTTTTATTTCCTGATTAGAGTGAAGACGTTGAGGAGCTGGGCTTTTTTGCAACAACTAGCTGTTTTGGGCAAGAAGAAATTGTTCAGAAAGTCGAACTTATAACTTCGACGTATTGTCCTCAAAAAACAAACGGCTGCTGAGTTTGCGTGTAAACACTGGAAAGTTCTCGAAGTGTCAACGCATTTTTAGTTGCTGATTCAAAGGGAAGAAGTTGAAGTGCTCTACTGCTTTACAAGTATCGTTAGCTACCTGAGAAAGACATTCTGGCTGTTTTGGACAGCAGATATTTCAAAGGAAATCAGTTTTGATTGAAAGCTGATGATTTGTTTCTTCGGTTGCTGTCTTGAACAAGCTATGTTTTTATACAAGCGCTGGAAAGTTCTCGAAGTGTGAACAAACTTTTAGTTACTGATTTGCAGAACTGTGCTGCTTTGCACGCATCAATGGGTACATAGAAAGAGAGATTTTGAAAGAAATAAAAATATTTTCAGGGAACTTGGTTTGAACAGATTAACGTTGAGTTTGTAACTTCGGCATTCTGTGCTCACGAACCCGTTTCTGTGCTTACCTGTGAACACCGGAAATTCCTCGAGGTTTCAACCATTTCAACAGACTTATAGCTGCTGATTAAAGTGAAGACGTTGAGGAGCTGGCTATTTTACTAGTATCTTGCTGTTCTTGGCAAGCAGAAATTGTTTAGGAATTCGGTTTTGACTGAACACTGGTGAGATTGTAACTTCATCATCCTGTCCTCACGAAGCTGCTACTGAGTTCTTAGTGTATACAACTGTACCTTCGTGAGGAGTAGTGCGACGAGCTGTGCTGTTTTACAAATCTTGGTAGCTACCTGAAATGATTTGATTCTAGTTGTGCTGGGAAAGTAGTCATTTTTCAGAGATACCAATTTTTTGATAAGCCAATCTTAGAAGGAAGGCAGCATCATGTTTTTTAGCAGCTGTTTTCACAAGGGATTTTGTTTATGAAATTGTCAGATTGAGAGGAGGTTAGATTCCATTGCAGTGAGTCGTTGCTGAGAAAAGCAGTCATTGAATTGGAAGAAGCAGAGAGGAAGCAATTCTATTTATGTGAGAATCTTGCTATCAAGAGAAGAGAAGGAAGCGATGATAAAATTGCCAGGCAGCAAGGACAGCGGCTTTTTGTGAACTACTGTTATATTAAAAGGATTCATTTAGATTTGTCGCGTTAGAAAAAAAGAGCTGAAATTTGCCCAGAGAAAGAGCTTTTTCAATTGATGAATTTTACGAGATACAGGAAACCAGTTAAAGTTGCTTTGACTTACCGATAGAAGGAAGTTTCTAGATTCATGTTGGATCCATCGATGAGGTTGAAGATGAAGATTTCTACATTTGCAGTTCTTGTTTACTTTGCACATATTCTGCATTTTGGTGAGTTGGATAAGATCTTTTGGCGTTGAATTTTTATATTTTGTAGGGCTAACCCTCGTCACTCGGAAAATAGAATTTATGCTTCTTTTCGATTTTGGACAGACCTGGCAGGATCATTCGTAATTCGTGATTTTATCAAGTGTTTTTCCTCACAGCGGACACTTTTTATTCTTGATCAACTGTTTGTGGCATCACTAATCTGCTTGTCGTAAATTTTCTTTTATTTAGTGTTGTCAAGTATGGTCTGATCAACTCGGGATACGTACGGATGTGGCAACTCCCTATTTTGATCCCAAAGAAAGATTAATTTCAAGCATGCATATTTCTTTAACCGAAACTGTACATTCAGGTCAGGGGAAAATCACTCCGAAAATCTAGTACACTTTTGTAAAAAATCTTAGAAAATTTCAAAACTCTCCAAAATCTCAAAATCTTCACAACATCTCAGAAATCCCAAAGATGATTCTAAAATTCTTCGAACATCTAAAAAATCCCGGAAATGTCAAAGTCTTTGAAAATCTCAAAGGTCTAAAACCCTCATGAAGTATTGGTTATTTTATAACTCTAACAAATCCTGAAAAAATGTCAAAAATCTTTGCAAAATCTGAGCAATTTGTGAAATCTCTTTATTTCGTACGCTATTTTGGAGTGATTTGCCCATCACATTCTGGAACGGGAAGATTTCTGCTTTCGATTAGTCAATAGTTTTATATTACAACGATAGATGGGCGAATAATTTCGCAAACTTACATTTGTTTTTTTCGTATATTCTGATATGTTCCATTTTCCAGTATCAATGAAATTTTACTGATGATTTTTGGCGTGCGTATCAGACAATTTTAGGTATATTTGAACGATCTGACTGTATTTTTACAAATTCTATATCATTCTAATTATGCTCCAATGCTTAGGAAATTCAACGATGCAACAATCAGGTGAATCAAGATTGCAACAAAATCTGTTCGCTAACTACAACAAAATGATTCGTCCTGTGGAGCATCCAACCGGTTCACTTGATGTTAAGTTTGGCATGATTGTCCGACAAGTCATCGATTTTGTAAGTTAATCTGCATTTTACTGTTAGTAATGTTCAAGCTGACTTTGCTTCGCATTCGCATTAAAGGGATTCGTAGCAAATAGATGGATTCGATAAAATAGTCGCGCTGAAGACAATACTCTCCGACGGTGCCTAACCACCTGTACAAAAATACAAGGCTAAACTTGGCCTTGTACAGGCCAAGTTTTAGCCTTGTAGAGGGGATTATGACCTTGTTATGACCTTGTACTAACCTTGGAAGAAAATTACAAGGCTATCAGTAAGATTCCAAGCTGCAACCAGTCTAACACAAGGTTTCTACAAGGCTTCTGCAAGGCNTACAAGGCTTCGGCAAGGCTAAGTAGCATTTTTCAAGTCATTTACAAGGTTACAGCAAGGCTATTCCAGGCTATAACAAGGTTACAAGGCCATAACTACCAGGCTTGCACATGGCTATTACATGACCTTGTATTTTCGTACAGGCATTTTTGGAGAGCTGATCTTTCTCAGCATGAAATTTTGATATCTGATTGGCTAAACCTAAATCAATGAAATGATCGTACAAATAAGCTATCCATGAAAGCATATCGCACCAGCATATCAAACCATATGAAGTTGGTACAAGAAAGCTGTGAGAAATTTGTCTTTGCGACAATGCTTTTGTAAACAGTGCCACAAACTCTCAACAGTTGTAAGTTGCTCGTCACTTCTTTGAAATCAACTGGCACAACACCGAAGCGAGGGGGAAGCAAGGAAGGGAGGTTAAAGATAGCGGTCAGAGAGAAAAAAGACGCTACTGACTCAACTAGACATCTGACCAGTGCCCTATAACTTTTAGACCAACAAGTATGGTTTGATACTTTGTTTTCCTTGATATTGGTCTCTTATCTGTCGACCTACTACATCAACCTTCCTTTTCGACGTTCGCCTACCTGCCAATCTGCTATAGTTTTGGAATGATTTAAATAGTTGTCAAGCTTTTCGATAAATGAACAAGACACTCAAATTCCATTGCGCTACTATGTGTTTTAGTGGTTTTATTTACCCCAAGTCTGATTTTCAAGTGGAAATCGATAAAGCACGTGAGACATTAATATTCTTTTCTTCTCGTTTTCTTATATGATGCAATGGCAACTAAAGCATCTTCATTTAGCGTGAACATCCTACCTGATTTTTCTTTTCTAACAGGACGAACAAAATCAAGTCATTACTTGGAATGTATGGGCAAGGCAGGTTTGTAACCTTATACTTGATTATTTTGATCCTTCTTGAAACTCTTAATTGATAAAAGGAAAGAAATAGATTGGAAAAGATGGCAACAATCATTACGCCAGCAGTGTATCTTGGTTGAATAGGTTCACTGTCATCTATTCTGTTATCGCCTATTGCTTCTTACTGATTACACGTATTTTTTTATAAGAAACTGCTTATAAGAAATGGTAGGCTCAATTTTTCGAAAGTTAAGAAACAACCCTACCTGAATTTAAAAAGCTAAGAAACTGTTGTAATTTGCAGTCTAATTTTCCTATCGCTCTCAACAATGTTTTGACACTGTACAGTTATAACAACTGTTATAACAGTTATAGCAACTGTTTGGACATCATTTTGACTGCAAATTATGTTATTTACTTGTTTTGAGATCTTACTAAGATCTGAAATATTTGCCAACATTCCGACATTCCAACATTTATATCGAGGGATCTGTGGTCTTTCAAACAGGGATTCTTTTTTTGGCTCACCAGCTAGGATTTCCTGTGACCGTTGTCAAGGAAAATGGATTTGAAAAAAGGAAAGTGTTCAACAAGTTCAGCAACTGATTATATAATCAATACTATTTTCTATTTACGAGAGCAGCAATAATGATAGAATCAATTTTAAATATACTTTTACTTCTAGTCGTGGAAAGATTACAGACTACAATGGAATGAAAGTGAATATGGAGTTGATCGGTTAAACTTAGACCCTAGAGATATGTGGCTACCGGACATTTACCTTTACAACAAGTAAGTTGTCAATTACAGCATAGGGCTCAAGCCTTTCAAGTCTTTAAAAAGGTGGGTGGAAAATTCTATCACATTTTTCTGTGAATTTAAGGGCTTGACAGGAACTTGGGGTACTTTGCTCTAAATCAGCCGTGGACATTTTTTATGTCTTGATTAGTTTCAAAATGGCGACATTTTCATCATTTTTGAGAGAATTGGTGGAAAATGTTTAAAAAATTGAAATTATGGTCAATCCAAAATCAATAGGGGAAAGATTATACAATCTTTAAGAAAACCATAGTTTATAGAGGTCTACAATATGGTGGCAAGCAGAAATCCATAGCTCTTCTGGTTTAGGATTTAGACATTTGATGACGTCACAGCCGAAAGAATAATAGCTGCCGCCATTTTGAAAATAATTAAAATGTTATAAGATTTCCCTGGCAGATTTACAGCAAAGAAGTACCCTTCCTTTCAACCCATTTAATTCAAAACAAAATACAATAGAATTTTACATCGTCCTTCCTTTTTAAAGATTTGAGCCCTGTGCTCATCATGATCGAAGTGCTCGCTTTGATATTGAGCTTATTTTGTATAAGCGATTCTGCGAGAAGGCTGTTTTCCAATTTTTTTTAACGACGGAAGTCTGTCTCAAGTAATAATGATAATGATAATGATGATAATAAAATTAATAATAATGAATCATGACCAGTATATCCACAGAGTGGCTCTGCGCCTTGTCGCCAAAAATACTTTTGAAGGTTAAAATTTCTAACATGATATTTATAAGGTACAAGAAACCAATGTTACATCAAATTTGAAACTGTAAAGGTTAAAAATAGTTTGAAATTTGATGAAAATGAATTGAAATTAGTAAAAGTTGAGTTCATCTCTTTAAGTTTCAAATTGACCGCCTCTTTTTCGCTTCAGTAGATACATCTTCTTTGGATTTTGATGAAAATTCTGCTTTTGTCTTGTCATTTCTTATTTCATGTGGCAGCTTCATGAACATCTCAGCTGCATTGTTCTTCAAAGTTGGATGTCATTCCCAATTATAGTGTATTTGGTGTAAACCATCATGTATAAGCCTCGGATTCAGGCAGAGGTATTATTAATTAGATCAGGATCGGAGTGGAAACATGGCGTCTTATCTCTTGTGCTCTTCAGGTCTAGCGTTAGGTCGCAGCGGATCTTAGGCATCGCGCGCGCATACACAACACCAATCTCCTACCCAATGTGAGTTCGTTGCCCTACCTCCATTCTGGGATACTGGAGGTCTGCAATTTGATTAGCTATTCGAAAACAATGGCAATATAAGATTATTTCTCAAAAACTTCCTAATTATTCGAATAACAACAATGTAATGTTGTCACTGAGCAACAACCATTACAAGTTTGCTTCGTTGTTTGGAATTGAGGTCGCATAATTAGCGTTGCATGCCTAGCAAACTGCAAATCCATAAAGGCTGCTAATCTGTCCTCACTTTGGACGGATTTGATCAAAGTGTACCAGGGTGTTCACTCGGCTTTGTGATCAGCGCATGACGTCAGAACACCCTGGGAACGAGGTTCTGTCATTCCAACACTATTGATGATATCAAAAATTGTCTGGGTTTCTTTCGAGCTATTCAGTATTGATTTAAAAGTTTTGCAAAGATTTGACGCCTATGCTACCCACGCCAGATTTTCCCACCTCAGCAAAGTCCTAGCCGCTTTTTACACATTCAGTTTGCTATAATCTTGATCTTTGTTGCTATCTACAGTGCACAAGAATTCTACCATGGTTTTGATCATGATGTAGCAGATAATGCAATCGTCAATTCCAAGGGACTAGTCACGTGGAAAATCCATGTGATCATAAAGAGCACTTGCAGACTTAATGTGCGATATTTCCCATTTGACGAGCAAAGCTGTTTTGCGGAATTTGGTTCTTGGACTCACTCTGGTTTTCAGATAAATCTAACGTTGGAAGCAGAACAAGGAGATCTTAGTAATACTACTGAAAATGGGGAATGGGTTGCTGTAGGTAAGCATGGTTCATTTTTAATGCATCGATGAGACAAGGAAAAGTCACACCCCACCCCCAAGTCCTTTTGAAAACCATACGTGAAAACCTACAGATCAGAAACTCACTTATGAAAGGCTGCAGACTGACTTTTTTAAATCTATGTACCAACATATAAGAAATTGGTGAGCCTGAATTTTTCCACTTTCTTATAAGTTCTCATTTTAGAGCAAAAACTTGTGAAACAAAATAGATATCAGAAGAAATTTTCCAGAAACAAAGTAGCTTCCAAGTTATTAAATTCAATAGCTGGGTTACAGTTTCCAGTACCCTACAATACTGATTGAAATTTCCGTCAGTGTGTCCTTTTTCGTAGAGTTTTGAGTGTTTTGTTCATTACATGTATGATACAGTTGGATACAGCATTTATTATCAGTCATGGAGTTTTTGCCTTTCCGGGTTCGTCCTGCTATTTTTATCAGAGTTTTTTACACTGTCGTAGGTTCCAGCATAGGTTCCAAATCTTTAACTTGGCTTAGGTGTAAAATTCTATGACCTATTTCTTCTGATTGAGTGGCTTGAAAGAAACTTTAGCTAATTACCTATAATTCTACCGTTGGACTTTTGAGGAGGTTTGAATATTTTTCGAAATTACAGCGTATCTTACATTTCAACTCATTTGAGGATGTTTTTTTTTTTATTAATTCATATTTTTACACGATATCCCATCAGTACAAAATTAAACTACAAAAGTTACAAGTTTGTTTTAAATGAAAAATGAAAAACAAAATTTAAAATTTGGTATTAGCTAGGATTGGATCCAGGCTGAGATCTGATCTTCCTGGGAGTCGTGTTTTAGTTAGGGTTTACTGAGCTCTTTAAATGCGTTTTCAATTTTCTTTTAAACTGATAGAGCGAGGGGATTTCCCTTATTTCGATTGGTATTTCATTCCAAGCTTTAAGCCCGGAAAGGTGGAAACTTTTTTTTGTACACTCAAGTTTAAACTTTGGGATGTCGAGATTTCTATTGTTTCTTATGTTATACCTAGAAATTTCATTCCTCTGACTATACTTGTTCCAGAGGCTCTCAGGGCACTGCTTGTGGACTATTTTGTGTGTCATGATAGATCTGTCAAAATAGATGATTTGATCAACGTTCAGCCCGTTATTGATCCAGGGGTCCTTTATTCTAGCATTTTGAATAATTGAGAAGGCCCTGTTCTGTAGACGCTGAAGCGTTTGCAGCTTCGTGTTGGGCAGGCTACCCCAGATAACATTCCCATATCGGAGGTGACTTTCAACCAGCGCATGGTAAACCTCACATAGCTTAGATTGCGGAAGAACGTTTTTAAGTTTTTTCAGTGCAGACAAACCACTTGCTATTTGATGTGACGTCATCAAATTTCTAAATCATAAACCAGAAGAGTGACAGACTTTTGCTTGATACCATATTGTAGACATCCACAAACTATGGTTTTCTTCGAAATTATTTCATGTTGTGTCAAACAGTTTAGAAACTGCGATGGTTTTACGTTTTTTTTTTATTTTTCTTGAATTCTTGAAAAAGAAGAAAAACATTGTACTTTAGAAATATTGAAGATTTCAGAAGAGTCAAACGGTAGAATTATAACAAAATAGCTAAAGTTTCTTTAAAGTCATTCAGTTCAAAGAAACAGGTGATAAAATTTTACACCAGCCTTTTTAAAGATTTGGAACCTATGCTCTCGCGTGCAGCAAATGGAATGGAATGAACCATTTGTTTATCAAGCGCCTCTTGTCTCGATAAATCTTTCAGTTTTTGATCCATCAAAATCAGCCAATTTTATTATCATTATTATTATTATTATTATTATTTTTATTATTATTATTTTTGTTATTATTGTTATTAACGATTTATTTACAGTAGGCAAGCATACAAATGGCCATAATAGCTATGATAAAAGTAAAAGCCAGTTCACGCCTACTATCTAACAAAGTAAAAAGAAATTAAAATCCTAAAATTTAATTCCTAAACACGTCGTTTTGGAGTTATGTTTTTGGAATACTTTTCGTTGATCGACATAATATCGGGTTTTACAACAGTTAGACCCTTTTTACACAATACCGTTTCATTTCATATCGGATTTGGGTTCTGTTTACGCGGAAACACTTTGCAGTGTGTAGCGGAAGATTCACCTTTATTGCAGGTAGCACAGTGGGTCGAATGAATGGGAGGCTCGTAAAACTGATAATGAGGTTTCGTATTGAGTTGACACTAATGATTTAGCGTTGATACCGGATTCGACTGGTTACATAATGTTTTATTGAATTTCGGGGCGTTTTCATTTATATTCGCAAAACGGTATGAAGCATATCGGATCGGTGCGTTCTCGTGTAAACAGAAGGGCTAATCCGATATGAAACGAATCCGATGTGAAATGAAAACGGTCTTATGTAATAAAGGGGGCTTGAAATATTCATCTTTTCCTCAACAGATTTCAAAGCGAGAATAAAAGTCGCCATGTACGAATGCTGTCCAGAGCCCTACCCAACTTTAATCTTCACACTAAAGGTACGACGAAGGTCAATGTTTTACATTCTAACATTCATGGTTCCAGCCACACTTATAGCCTTAATTTCCGTGCTGGCATTTTTCTTGCCGTACGGATCAGGCGAGAGAGTTTCCCTTCTAATAACTAGTCTGCTGTCATTGACTCTTTTCTCACAAATGGTATTTGATATGACCCCACCAAACCCTGATGGCACGCCTCTATTCGGTCAATACATGATCGCAGTTATAGCGGAAATAGGCATTGCTGTAGCATTTATTTGTGTTATTATCGATGTAGAAGGCCATTCTACACATCCCCCAAGAATCTTTCGCTGGTATTTAGACAAATTCAAATCGGGGTCAAGATCCGCGCGGGCAATCTTTGCGCGTAACATTATTGCACGGCAGACAGAAGCCTGTGCAATGCATCACGACAATGATACGGTTACTGATGAAAGCAATGCACAGACTGAAATCAGCAAGCAAACAGAGACTGCGTTCAACGAGCAGGCAGTAGGTGATGAAATCAGAGAAACGTCGTTGAATCCACTGGAAATTCTTGCGGATTTCGAACGTTTTGATGCGATTGAGAGAACTATTCCTTCGATTAGAAGCTGTTCGAATACTTTCAAAGACAAGTTTTTATCGTTGGTTGAAGATTTGACTAAAACAGCGAGTGAGAAACTTGACAGTCTCCAAAATAAACAAGAGCGACTGGAATTGGCTTGGAATATAGACAAAACGCTACATTGTTTTTTTCTGATTTTGATATCTTTAACATTGATTATTACGTTATGGATTCCACCGGCACTTCATCTATAATCCGTTAGTTTTGTCTTGGGCTGCAGGAAACTCTTAATTAAAGATAAGATTTACCGTAAAAGCTCTATTAAGCCCCCGGGGGGCTTATTTATTTTTGGACACCCTTTAGTCCATTTTGCACCACATTTTGCGGTTTAAATATACAATTTTACGAGTTATAAATACATGAATTCGACAAAGTGTTATCTCAAAACACATCAAAAGTAACATGCAAACTTATTTACACTCTTTCCTTTTTATAAGAATAATGTTTGTAAGAATATTCAGGCCCATAATCATCCAATTTTTAAGAATATTATAAGAATATTGCCAGCCTCAGCTAGCATATTTGTGTCTCATTTTTCAGCAGTTGCCTGTTGTGATTTTCATAACAGAGAATCGCATGACTGACATAAATACTTTAAGAATATATTCAGGCTCAAAACGAAAATTCCTTAAGAATATCGAGGCTGGACAAAATTTTAAATATTCTTATAAAAAAAGACTGCAGCTCAATAAATGGAGAATCTTTGGTTACCTCTGGAATTTGATATAAGGGGGGGGGGCTTAATAGAGCTCTTACGGTACATGTGATCCATCGAGTCTTCCAAAGTTTATTATTTCGTTCCTGACATATCGAGTAACATTTTGATTTCCACGTGTGGCAGATTGACGTGACCTGGAGTAACATAGTGCCACACGTGGGCATTGAATTTGGTACTCGATGTGTCTAAAACGAGGTAATAAACTAAGAAGACTCGATGTATCATTCATATGCCTTATTTTTGATTCAGATTTCCCTCAGACTGTGGTTTTATACGTAGTTAATCATAGAATTTAGTTGCCCTAAATTAGCTTTAGTGTAGCTACTGTATTCATAAGCCAACTTTTAAAGAAATTGATAATAATAGTAATAATAATAATTATAATGATACTAATAATAATAATAATAATAATAACCAATGAAAAATTAAAAGAAGGCATTTATTTATTAATTGATTTTTAAGAATTGCTTATGCCATCTATAATATTTATGGTAATAATATTAATAATGTAAAATATGTAAAATACTTTACATTATTAAATGTAAAATAATGTTAAACGTAATGTAAAATATGATAATTTATATAGTTGATAGACATAAAAGCAATAGGAAAGTGTAATTTATTTTAAATTGCCTGCCAGCAAATTTATCAAAACGCAGACTAACCGGTTTTGTGTTGTACAAGAAAGTATAAAGCCCCAGGTCATAAGATTACTAAGACCGAGGGCTTTATATTTTCCTGTACAATTACAAACTGGTTAGTATGAGTTTTATTACCTGATAGCTTCTAATTTTGACTTATATCAATTATTCAAACGCATTTTGTTACGGTTATGTCGCTTAAGTTTATTGTAAATCTCACGGGCCTAAATCAGTTGCTGTGATGACAAAAGTGGATATCCTGTTATCGAAGTTTGTCTCTTAATCATTTTAATTGTAATGTTAACCACGTCAATTTATTCCAGATTCTATAAAATGCTGTAATTGCTTTTTAATCAACTCGTAACCAGAACGAAATGCATCATGGTAAAGCTAAGCTTGCGTCTTATATCTTTGTAACACCACGTTTAAAAGTCTTTTACTGTGACTTACAATTTTGGCCAAAATACTTGGGACAGGTCACAAAATTGCACTACTGCGGTCTTTGATTACTTCGGTCTACTTCGGTCCCCGCTCCCCCCGTTTCAATGTTGCTTGAATCAAACGCCATTCGAGGGGAAGGGGGATCAGGAGGTTCTAAACGTATGTTTTCGCCTCGATATTTTAGGAAACATTATGAAAACACTGAAAAAAAAATTTGCCTTTGTCTAAGTTTCTTTTGGCCAGGATTGTAGG
Source organism: Aurelia aurita complex sp. Pacific (assembly GCA_004194395.1). NCBI lineage: Eukaryota > Metazoa > Cnidaria > Scyphozoa > Semaeostomeae > Ulmaridae > Aurelia > Aurelia aurita complex sp. Pacific. The sequence continues at coordinate 32,940 of REGL01000172.1, forward strand.
TTGTTTTTGTTACCCTCCTCCGTGGGGTTTCTTATTTTTTGTTTGATTCCGCAGTTCTGTGGTCCATGATTCCTTGGTCCGTAATTTGATAAGAAACGTCGCGGAGGAGAGTAGGCTCTCCTATGATTGGGACAATAAAATGGTACAATACAAAATGGCTGTCGTAGCATGCCTCATTCTTCGAACCCAGAAACTTCAACCCAATTTCAGAAATATGAACTTGCATTAAAGGGGCATTCCTCAGAGAAAAACCAGATATCGGTTAACTTTTGTTTTTAGCATGCATGTTATTATAAACATTTTCCAATGTTTCTCCAACTCGAATAAAGCTCAAACGGGCCAAAAACGAAACAGATATTTTTCAAAATAGAAACCGATAACTCAGCCATATCCTGGAATTTGAATCCGAGACAGAAAACGAGAATTCTCGGTAAAGCCGATCAAGTCTCGGGCGCGTAGTGGACCATGGACACATGAATGAACAAATACAACAGGACTTTCAAACTCAATTCAACGAGCGACGCGCAACGAACCTATCAAGACTCGCCGACGACCGATCGACGGACAATAACGAAAACATGCTTCCTTTGTTCTCCAAGAACGATGCATAAAAATGGTAGGGTATTAACATAAGAATTGGTACAAATGTTTTCTTCCATACCTCGCCTTTGAGGACAGCGATCGACGAAAGGAATACGATTCCCGAGGGCTGACATAATCTGCTTCTCGATCAGGATGACAATATAAATCTCTGCATGCATTTATTTTTCGAGGAATGCCCCTGTAAAGATCAGTGTGGAAATATTCTTGTTTATTAGGGAAAATGTTTAAATTTCAGGCTGAAGCTTCTTGAAACTTTGCCTTCTTTTTCTTTGGTTTTCCTTATCTTTAAAGGGACCTGTATCTATTTAAGACAGCCAATTAACTTTGCTAATCATATCCCATCGACCAATTTCGCTCCTCCTTTAATTTTAACCCAAGAGAATCTGCTCAATGGCTACATTCTCATTGGGTATCCATGCACACAGAATGATTTAAGATGGATTCTAACAAAATCGTTGAAATGACCTGCCGAATATTTTTATGGGAGTTTTCAGTCTGGCCTGAAATTGAGCCCTGTTACCCGAGGTGAAATTATTTGTATTCAGCACGCGCTGAAAGTCTGTCTTGCGCCGAAGCTAAAAAACAAAAACGCATACTCCATTGAGCCATCGATATTTCAGCCCGAGCTGAAAAAAGATTTGCCCGTACGAGGGCGTGCGTCTTGCTAACACCCTAATCCAGGGATTACCGTTTTATTTCGGCTAGCGACGGGCGAGCTGAATTTAGCTCGAGTGAAATGTTCCATGTGATGACAAAATGATTTTTACAAATATTTGACAGCAAAGACGGGATAAATGTCACCTCGGGTAAACGGGCTGAAAACTCCCATGTAAAAGAGGCCCTTATCGTCTGCTCGAAGCGCCCACGAAGGGTTTATTGCCGAAGGCAACCAGACCACCCATTTTCAAGAATTCTACACATCATGAAAAGAATTCTTTATCCTTATGAAAAAGTGTACATTTTTCACACAAGATTCTTTAGGAAGTAAAGAGAATTCTCAGTCAGGAAAACCATGTTAAACGAAAATTTAGATGGTCAAAATTGATCGGAGCCTTCTAATGTCTATGCAGTTTCTCAGAACCCATCACAACAGTACTCTAAAAACGTTTGTCGGCCATAATTTTTTGGCTACAGGACTGCCATGTTATTGCAAAATACTGTAAACTTGTATGACCCCACCGGTACATCCAAAATAAGCGCCCCTGGGCGATGATGATCCTAATTAATTCTGTTTGCTCGTTTTCATTAAATAGACTGTGTACTAAATGAAAGACAAATTCAATTTGCATAAATGATTAGGAAAACAGATTTTCATTTTATTAATTGCCTGGTATACCCTGTTATGATAATAATAATGATATATTTTTTATATGAAACTGCTTATAAGAAACTCAACTCTCAGATCGCCAAAAAATTAAGAAACCCCAGTAGTGGGAAAATATAACCTAGGAAACTATTTATTTTAGTGAGACAAATCCTTGGCATATTCTTACTTCGTTTTCATTTGTTTCCTGTATCATATTACCCTGAAGGTATGTTCACCAGGGTACAGGTAGTGAACAAGAAGATTGTTATGGAACCTTTAAGAAACTCGTAAGGAACTCTGATTACTCAAAATTGGGAAATTTTAGAAAACTTTCAATACTGGCCCAAATTCTTAGTTTCTTATAAAAAAGAGACGTGTAATACAATCTTTTCACGTTTTTTTTTATAAGAAACTTGGATCAGCACTTAGTACTAAAAGTTTCTCAATTTCGCATGAAAATTTCGGTGTTTTAGTAGTAAAAGTAGTAGTAGCATTTTTTGGGCCTAAAATTGCGGTATTGTTCGAAGTTGAGCCTTCTTCTCGAGAAAGGGCTTCCATTTTGCATTGACATTGTCATCAAGAAGAAGCCATGCACATCAAGGCAAGAATTTACCAATTTTGCAGTTAAAAGTCAAGAAAAGACGAATGTACCTTTCTTAGAAAGACATAGAATAAGAGAGACACTAAGAAATATGGTTTTAGAGTTTCTTAACTGTTCTTGAGCGTAGTACTAGATTTTCTTAATTTTTTGGTCATCGTAGTACTAGTTTCTTATAAACCAGTTTCTTATAAAAAAAACGTGTATACAGGGTGATTGAATCAGCTACAGTACATTAGCTGCTATCAAGAGAAGCCCTGTGATAAGCGCCGGCGATAACGATCCTAATAAGTTCAATTTGCTCATCTTTATCAATTAGACTGTGCACTAAATGAAAGGTATCTTCAACTTCCATAAGTGATTAGGAAAACTGATGATCATGATTGCCTGTCGCAGGTGTATCTTAATGAGGAGCTTAACCACCGGTTAAAAGATGTTATCAAGTGAGAACTGATTTTCAATACCGTACCATGCTTATATGGTGCCTTCATTATGTCCTATGAGAACCCCTGCTAAACTTTCGGCCTTTTTGATAGCTTTCATTCTTTCGTGTCCCACGATTTCAGTCAATGTCAGCCCAAGGGGTGTCTGGTCTCTTCTGTATAGAAAAAGTTATTTCTATAGCAGTACAAAACTTGGCTATTTCCACCATTTCCACAGACCAATAAAATCGTTTGGTAGCCAACGTTTTTGTTTTCATGAAAGATCTTCAAAATCGCCCTTTTTCAACTGAATACGTGCACAGCTGTGATCTCTCTTCGTATTATTCCACTGGTTTTATTTTAGTTTTAAATCGTTAATAAGGGCAACTTTTTTCAGCTACAATGCTTGACTTCATTCAATACCTCGTTTCAATGCTTAGATGGTGCCTTCATTATGGGGATGGTCTAATTTAAGTTCCAAGATCAAAAGATTCAAGATCCAAAGCGATCCAAAGATCTAAGTTTGGACTTTAAGATCTAAGTTTCGGAGTTTAAGATCCAAGTTTGGAAGATAATTAAGGCTAGGATAGCATAGGGCTCAAATCTTTCAAATCTTTGAAAAGGTGGGTGTAAAATTCTATTCCATTTTTCTTTGAATTGAATGGCTTGAAAGGAACTTATAGTACTTTGCTGTAAATATGCCGTGGAAATTTTTTGATATCTCGATTTTTTTTCAAAATGGCGGCAATTTAACGATTTTTGAAAAAATTAATGGAAAGTTTTGGAAACATTTAAATCATCGTAAATCCTAAACCAAAGGACGAAAAGTCATATAACTTCCAGGAAAACCATAGTTTATGAAGGCCTACAAAATGGTGCAAAGCATCTTTTCTGGTTTAGGATTTAGCAATTTGATGACGTCATAGCCTCAAATTTAATAAATGTTGCCATTTTGAAACTAATCAAGATATCAGTAAATTTCCACGGCAAATTTACAGCAAAAAACGCTAAATTCCTTCCTAGCCATTTAATTCAAAGGAAACTGTTGTAAAATTTTACACCGACCTTTTTAAAGATTTGAGCCCTATGTTGACTATGATAGAAAAAGGACACTCCCCACCTTAAATTTTATCTACCATTGTCAACAAACTGGTCAACCTAAGATATCACAGATAAGAAAGCATTTGGATATTTTCGTTGGAAGTAAACAAAACCATTCTTAAAAATATGATAGGAACTAGCCTGCGTGCAGACTCAACGCAGGCTAGATAGGAACCCGCTCCGGTGGCAATAGACCTTTTAGCTATCCAAAGAAAGAATCTGAAGAGAACGATATTTTAATGCATTTTGAAGAATTTTCGAGTGTACACAATACTGATAGAAGCTCTAACGCCATTCGATCGAACCTCGCGTAGCGTATAATGATGTGCAAAAATAACGCTCGGTCCAGGCTCTTTTGTAGAATAGCTCAAAGGTCTACAGAGAGCAAATTAAGCCTATGGTGAGAACCTGGAAGTTTTGGAGGCTGCTATTTCAATTTAAAAACAATCTGCAAGTCTTTAGTGATAAGGTTGGCTAAAAATACATAGAAAGCAAAGCTTTCTTGCAAGTGAAGGAGAGGGGGGTCGATTAATAGAATAATGGCACCTCCTTATCGGAATGAAGCAGATAACATTGCCACGTAACTATTGTAACAATATGAATCAAGGAGTTTTGCTTGTTTTTTTCTTCATATATTGTTTGTAATCTTGTTCATTGGCCTAAACCGCAACATGTTTTTTGTTGTTCTTGTTCAATTTTTCTCGTAACATGCTTGACATGGCGACAGATTTTCGGTACCCGTCGGAGACAGAGTAGGCGATTAGCAACCTGTTCTCGTAGGAATAGATTCGAATTTACGATTGAATAGCGAAAATATGCAGGCGACAAGCGAACAATTAACAAAGAAGAATCTATTTGCAGTTCGGCAGGTTGTTGGATGGTAGCCATTTTTGGATGGGTGGGAATTTCCATGCGGTCTTCAGTAATTCATCGCTTGATCAGATTTGGTGCGCAAAATCGTAAATTTGTTTGTAACAACAAAGTATCGTTCATCAATTGAATCATTAGGCATAATGTACATAGAACGTAGTTGATATAACACCTACAGTTGTCAATAGACCTTTCGGCTATTCTACACAAGGGTCTGGATTGAGCGATATTTTTCTGCATGTGGTACGAATTGGTCGAATTCTTTTATACAAAAAGCGCTTGCGCTGACCACTCGAATCTTTCCAATCAAAATATGAAAAATGTCGCTCGTTCCAGGCTCTTCTTCAGAGAATTTTTTGCTATCTCATCATCATCTTCATCTTCATCATCATCATCATCATCATCATCATTCATCATCATCATCATCATCCTCATCATCATCATCATCATCATCGTCATTTATTTATTTATTTATCGTAGGCTTAAATTGAAAAATAGCCAAATTACAGCTAATTAAGGCCTACTTTACAAAATTTTACAATGTCTAAAATAAATTTACTAACAATGTACTATATATAAATCATATCTCAAGTTGATAAGATAGCATACATCGCTGCTGGGCAGAATGAAATTAATACCTGTGTAATGAGGACATGTTCAGTGGGGACTGGATCAGAAACATTAACGAGGGTTTAGTCCCGGGGGGGTANCATCATCTCATCATCATCATCATCATCATCCTCATCATCATCATCATCATCATCGTCATTTATTTATTTATTTATCGTAGGCTTAAATTGAAAAATAGCCAAATTACAGCTAATTAAGGCCTACTTTACAAAATTTTACAATGTCTAAAATAAATTTACTAACAATGTACTATATATAAATCATATCTCAAGTTGATAAGATAGCATACATCGCTGCTGGGCAGAATGAAATTAATACCTGTGTAATGAGGACATGTTCAGTGGGGACTGGATCAGAAACATTAACGAGGGTTTAGTCCCGGGGGGGTACATGACTAGGAAAGTGACGGGGGTGTGTGGAAAACCTCTCCACACCCTGCAGCCTGTCGCATAAAAATAGGCCAAAAGTATACCCTGTCGCATAAAACTGTTGCCTCTCAAAAAAAGAGTAGGAGGCAATTTTTGCTTGTGATACCCTGTTGCATAATTTTCTTACCTATTATAACACCCTGTCGCATAATTTTCGTTAGAAAAGGACACCCTGTCGCATAATTTTTACCGCAAAAGGACACCCTGTTGAGCGGCACATCCCGTCAGGTCAAGTTTGGGAGTACCCCTCCCCCCTTCCCCCCGGGGTTTAGTCTCTTGGAAATTGCAGTGATTTCATCAAAGGGATTTGTAAATCGATTTTTGTGTCATCTGAAATCCCAGTCTGTCCCTTTTGCAAATTTGTAGCCTATTTTTTATGCCGGGTAAAGAAAAAAATTTAACACATTTGGCGGGCTGCGGAATAAACAGTACGTGGCCGATATTCAGAAATAAAACGTTAATCTACCATTCAAAGGCTAACTTAGTGCGAAAATTTTGATTGATAAAATCACTTATCTTTCAGACCCAGAAATTAGAAAAATGCTTGCAAGGGGTTTGTATGGGAGCGAAAATTCCACGTTCAATTCTGGTGCAAGTTTTGAAGAACTGTTAATTACAGACCATTCAGTCTCCATTCATCAACAAAATCTACAGTTGCTTGTCACTGAAATTTACCGAACAAGAATGAATCTAAATCCTTGTTTTATGAAAGAAATTTTCGCAGAGAGAGAAATACATTGCAACTTAAGGGTTACGAGCAACATCTATCCACGCAAACCTAGGACTACAGCCTCGGCAGAATCTCTGGCGAGATTTGCCATTGCATATAAAAGAGTCCCGATCTGTAGAGTATTTTAAAAGAGAAATTAAGTTTTGGAATATTTCATGCAACAGTAGATTATGTAAAGATTTTATTGTAAATTTAGGTTACATTTAGGTAACATTTTGGTATTTATTGATATTGGTTGGCATTAATTAGCCTAGTGCTATACTACGCCAACCTTAAACAAAGTAATTATTATTATTATTATTATTATTATTATTATTATTATTATTATTATTATTNTTGCAACTTAAGGGTTACGAGCAACATCTATCCACGCAAACCTAGGACTACAGCCTCGGCAGAATCTCTGGCGAGATTTGCCATTGCATATAAAAGAGTCCCGATCTGTAGAGTATTTTAAAAGAGAAATTAAGTTTTGGAATATTTCATGCAACAGTAGATTATGTAAAGATTTTATTGTAAATTTAGGTTACATTTAGGTAACATTTTGGTATTTATTGATATTGGTTGGCATTAATTAGCCTAGTGCTATACTACGCCAACCTTAAACAAAGTAATTATTATTATTATTATTATTATTATTATTATTATTATTATTATTATTATTATTACTTGCCATTAATATTTATATTCTATTTCTGAAAGTGACAAGTGCATTGAATTCAAATTTCAATGGCAAGTAAATCATCATTACCAGAATTTTTCTTATTTTTGGGTCTAAAAGACGAGTGATTTTACCAAACAAAATTTTCACGTTTAAGTAAGCCGTTGACTGATACCGGGTGTCCCAAAAAGAAGTACTCCTGTTTCAAAAATCACCAAAAATTGATTATCAAACCTTTGATAACATTTTCTTTTTGAGTTGTTTTGTCAAAGACCCCAAAATATTCATAGATGATAAAACGTTTGCTTTTGACGCAACAAGGTAGAACAATTACACGTTGAAACCCCTTATCTTGAGCTATAGTTTTTAAGCAAATTAGTCAATCTTGCCTATGAGTCAAAATTTTCAGATTTTTTATCATTATTGGGGTCTGCCATGATTTTGCGCATTTCTTTCTGTCATTTATGACCAAACTAGATGCTTTACTTGCACAAAGAAATTGATCTGGCAATCATCAGTGCTTTTTTGCTGTAGGGTTCAAAACCAGGTAGCCTTAAAAAGAGCTAAATTTGCTACTTTTTAAGCCAATTACAAGATCAGCTATTTATTGAAAAATAATTTGGTCCTTGATATACTTGACAAAAAAAATAAAATTGAAGATCGGCCGTGAAATCAATTTTTGGTGATTTTTCAAACGGGAGTGCTTTTTTTGGGACACCCGGTAGATTATCAGTTTGATTTCAAATATCAACCACGTATTTTTTATTCCACTGCCCGACAAACGTGTTCATTTTTTTCATTCACCTGGTAGGGTGTGTGAAGTTTTGGTAAGATGTTGTTGTCGTGAGGCCATGCATCCTAATAAGGAAAAGTATGTTGACATAGCTGATGGGTGCCAAAAGAAACCAAATTAAAATCATAGAAAGGAATGAAGAAGAGACCAACCTCCCCACCTGAGGAATTTAAGAGGTCTTTGTAATGCTTTGTGCAAGCGGCATCTTCTAGTAACTTGTAAAAATGTTGCCGACAAGTACCCGTATTTCTCATGCCAATGATTCACATGTGATTAGAGATCTAATTGGCAACAGTGCTTGGCTCTTTGTTCAGTAATGGGAAATTTAGGCTATGCAATAAAGCCTAGTTCCCAGGGTGTTCTTACGTCATACGCTGGTCACGGAGCCGAGTGAACACCCTAGTACACATTAACATAGGGCTCAAATCTTTAAAAAGGTCTGTGTAAAATTCTATGACATTTTCCTTGGAATTAAATAGCTTGAAAGGAACTTAGGGTTTTTTCCCGTAAATCTGCCGTGGAAATTCATTGATATCTAGATTAGTTTCAAAATGGCGGCATTTATTAAATTAGAGGCTATGACGTCATCAAAGTTCTAAATTCTAAACCAGAAAAGCTATAGATTTCTGTTTGCCACCATATTGTAGACCTTTATAAACTATGGTTTTCTTGACAGTTATAGCATTTTTCCTCCATTGGTTTAGGATTTACGATGATTTAAATTTGTCCACAATTTTCCATGAATTTTTTCAAACATAATTGAGTTGCTGCTTTTTGGAAAAAAAACAAGATATCAAAGAATTTCCACGGTAGATTTACAGCAAAATGCCATAAGTTCCTTTCAAGCCGTTTAATTCAAAGAAAAGTGTCATAGAATTTTACACCCTAGTACACATTGCATAAATCTCTCCAAAAAGTGGGAGAGGTAGAGCAACGAACTCACTCTAGGGACGAGACTGTATGCAAGATGCTGCTAGCTCAAAAAAGAGTATTTACCTTTCAAAAAATGTTGCTGTAAGAACCTTATAAACCCGCGTCTCAAGTGATGCATTTTTCAGCTCACTGATCTAATGTTAGCTTAACTTTATCAATTTTTCCCCTCACTTTGATGTATCAATATATATATAATTTGCTAGAACTGATTTATTTCGATTTGATCTTTTTTAAGAGCATCAAAAATGTGGCCACATGAAAGGCTCATTTTGGGGGCCGGGCCTACCTTGGATTGCAGAGAACAGCATAGCTCTACTTGCTTGCTTGCTTGCTTGCTTGCTTGCTTGCTTGCTTGCTTCCAAAAATGCGTTACGACAAACGTCCCTCTATAAGACCCCAATGGATTAAAATCCTACAGGCCTAAAACAATTTCAATTTACATCCCATTTTATAAGGACCAAACCATATTCATTGTTCAAGTACCTGGGCTGACTTGCAAAATAGTAGGTTCTTATACGCGAGTGTTTACCGTACAACATGCGCAAAACACAGTCCTTCTTAGTTAAGACGAAACATCGAATATAATTGATCATGTCACGTATAGCATAGCTTTCTTGTGGCGTATACAGGAAAATATAATAGATAATTCTTAATTTGAGACAAAATGTATATTTATATAGAGCACTACTAAGAAATTTGCCAAATCCTGTTGGAAAATTAATTTCTTTAATTCAGAAAAAAGTAAAACGAAAAGTTTACATTTTGGATTGGCGTTTTGCAGTAAAATTTTCTAACAGTGTTAGACCTATAAGGTTCAGGTCGTACTATTCCTAATAGTGCGATTTCAAGTCCCCTCGATCCATGCAAGTGGGCATGGCCCGTCGAGGCCCCTAATTTGAGCTTTTAACTGGACTCAACAAATTCTGCTGGCTGCTCTCTCCGAGGCGTAATGAATCTTTTCCTTATGCTTGATGCCATCAATTTGTCTATGTGTCTACAATTTAAGGATAACTTTCAAAACCCATGCAAGGAGACGTGGTCCGCAGAATCCCCCCCCCCCCTCCCCTATTTTTGATCTCATTAACTGGACTCAAATTCGGCTGCCCGCTCTCATTGAGGCTTAATGAACCTACCCTCGATTCCATCAATGTGTCAAAAATTTGAGAAAAACATTGAAGATCTCTCGATCCGTGGAAGAAATTGACAGGCAAGACCTGCTCCGGATGAACTGGAGCATAATCAGAGTTATTGATTGTGCATGCTCGCGGCATGAGGTCAAGCACAGAGTACTGGTGCCTTATTCCATGTTCATTGTACTGTGCAGTGCGCAGGATCCATCGAGCATATTAAATATTCAACTCTCGAGGGCAACTAGAATAGCAATACCAGTAGTTCTGCACAATTAAATAGCAAACATTTTGACATCAGTGAAGAGCTTGAATCGTAAGCTAGCCTCGTTTGACAGCTAGTACAATACGGCTATTTCCTATGCCGAGTAACGTCAGGTGTACTCAACTACATGCGAACGAGGCTAGGGATCAGCCGAACAATGAACATGGGCTAACGGGTGCATTGCTTTAGTCGAACGAACGATGCGTAAAGTGCTTTCAACTATCACGGGGGTTATTTCTCTCTTACGAATGGTGAATAATTTTTGAAAACAGCGAGATTCAGCGTATCATCTCCAACATTATTCGGCCTATTTTTGCGCTATAGTTTTTCAGGCTTAACAAAATTGGTGCAACGGCAGGAACGTTTGACTTTAAATGCAAGAAAGTTTATTAAAGATCCTATCTATCCCTAATTTCTGCTAATTTGGTATGGACGGCGAGATTTTAATTCCTTTTTCGTCATTGGTGCATCTCTATGTTATTTTTTCGCCAAGTTTTATTGATTGGCATTTCAGCCCAAAATTCTTCTATAAATGTTATCATATTGAACTCGCTACTTCTTACATAAATTGATTTTTCCAGGCAATCTGTATCAAACAAGATTCAAAGGCTAAGGACAACCAAAGACCACGTGTTGCAAATATAAGCCTATGTTATAAGTCGTTATGCCTCAAGTAAAAGTTAGAAAACTTCTATAAGATTTCAACGAACAAGCTCATATAGCCTCACTTATTTCGAAGGATTGAATCATTACAGATTTTTGCCAAGAAAATAACTCGATTTGCTGAATAAAAATGAAATGTATCAACATATCTCAAGAATTTTGAGCCCGATTCTTCCACTTTCCAGATAATGTGCGTTTACGATGCTTTACTAGTGCACAATTGCTTTTTTTACGAAAAAAGTTGACCCTCAATTTTATAGTATGGTTTCTTACCTTTGGGCTTGGGCCCAATTCTTATGGTAAAAGTTCGTTGCAGAGTTTCTTCATTTTAACAAAATTTGATTTTGAAATTTATCACAATTTATTGAGGACTGCTAATGTAGCTTCTGGGAATATATAGCAATGCTTTTCTGGTGTAAAAGTTTTTTTATGTAAGAAAATAGAAGAAACTGTGGCTGAAAATTTAAGAAACTCTAATGTCATTTTTAAAAGCGTTAAGAAACTATTAAAAGCTAAATTATAAAATAGAATGGCAAATATGTCTTTGAACCCTTATTCTTGAATAATATTAACTCTATTTTTATGTTTTTGAGGTAATAGAACACATTTTCTTCCCAACTGATGTTTTGTGTGTCAAGAAATATATGTAGCAGTGCCAGAGACAATCTCGTGATTTATGCACTCAAATAATAAGAAACAAATTAAGAAACTTTTAGTACTGTGGGCTGATCCAAGTTTCGTTTCTCAATATCGTTTTTCAACTCGTTCCTTGGCCAAAAACGAGCATTTCCAATGTTTTGAGAACAACTGAAGGTCAATCATAGCCACAAATACTCAATGTTATTCAAACTCCTTTGCCTCGATAACCCCTTTAGCCTCCCCCGGCTGCACACCTTCAGTGGTTGCGGGTAGAAATTGTACTGCATGATGATCTGAGCAGATTCCAAAGCGCCAGCGCATAATTTGCATGCTCTACGCATGGACATTCATCAAACATGAATAATCAAATTACAGGCACACGCCAGTCGCGCGCCATTTCTTAGAAGAAAGAAGGAAAATTTTGCCTAAAACCTTATAACAATCTCGTGAAATCAAGCATACAAGACCCTTGGGGTGTTCTAAAGGCTTAAAACGTTGGATCTCCTATGTCTGAGTACCACAGGTGAGCCTAGTATCTTTGAAAGACAATAGGCGTGTGCGAGCGAAACCAGGGGGTAGGTTTTGACCACTGGCTCCCAAAGAACTGGATAATTTAGGACATATTCTCTCAAAAATTATGCAATTAAAATAAAACTAACCAACTACAGGCTTTTCCCATATCAACCTCTTGGTATATGTTAGGTTTTAGCTGTCTGTAATATTTCATTCAATTTTTAGTCAATTTTATTGCGGCAAGCTAAACCCCCCTGGTTTGACGCAAAGTGCCCGTCCGTTGAACTCCGTATAGTTCCCACCTGTTGTCCAATTCATTGTGCTTTTCGGTGCCGAAAAATTAGGTCAGGATAAAAGGGCAATGGTTGTACTCGTAAACGGCATACTTTCTGTTGACTCGCGCGGACGGCTATTTCTCCGTCGTCCAGACTATTGCACACATTTTTGAGTACAACTATCCGTGTTGGAGCTGAGAAGTTTAACGATTGTAAGTGTGGTGTTGGCACTGTTTTTGGAGAAAGTGATCGTGTTTGCGGAACTGTTCTCTAAATCACAATCACAGCACAGCTCTCTAAATCACAGCAAAATCAAAGCGCCAAGAAAATGCCGAAATCATTTTTGATCAAGAAGAACGATTCACCAACTGAAGAAGAATTCCCAAATGGTAAGAATCTTTATTTTTCCCGTAGTTTTCATGAATTTTTGTTTTTGTTTTTCATAGCGCTATGTGAAATCAGATCACATTGCTCTTTTGACTTTAATGGAGTGATAGGGTGGCAATATACATTCAAGATATTCCTTGGCATGATTTACAATATTTCAACGAACTTCAACCAAGATGTTATAGCCCTGCAGATTTTCAAACAATTTAAATGTAAAATTTCCCTAATCAGACCCACTTATGCTTTAAGCGAACTCCGTAGATTTTGCGGCAAGCAACTATCGGAATTCCAAAACAAATAATGTGTTATTTCTCATACATTACCTACTTAGCTTTCCTCTACTCATTTCCAATAGAAAATCGCTTTGAAACTCATGTTAATTTTTCGCCAAGAAGTTTCTCAAGTCCCCTGAAACATTGATTTAAATCCATCATTATTTTTGGCGGTAACTCAAAAATGAGATACAGTATTTCCGTTTGGCCCTTTGCAAAAGAGAAAGAGGGGGAACGCTTCTTGTCGAATGATCTACCACTACTAATAGTAACACATGCGCTGCCATATTTAAAAATATCGTTTCATATCTCTAAATTTCTCGTACGCTGGTTTGGAGAAAAGGCAAGCTTGTTCTTTCTTGACTAACAAAGTTACTTACATTTAAACTGTAGATTAGGAAAAAATAGCTGTGAACTTAAAGTTCCCACACAGTTCCCAAAGTTATTCATTATGTTTCATGGCCTATAACTGAAAATAAACAAAAATGCTCCAGGAAGCGTCCAAAAAGTTAGTTAAGTACAACCAAAGGAAAACAGTCACTAAAGCTCGAACAATATAGTCTTTTTGATCAATTTTGTTTGGCGAAATTATCATGTAAAGTTTAAAACTTCTCTGGAAACATGATATTATCATTTTTCACAATTCTTGATCGATGCGAGGATAGATACCAAATGTTTTTAACTGTTTCGGTAAATAAGCGGACTAAAGCAGACTATGGAACCAATTAAAGAATCAGCTCATAAAATTGATATCTTGATACAAAAACTTCAGATCCAAATGAACAGCCATGCCGTTTTGAAATGGCGATAAACTTTGCAGATTTTCATCATTTTCTAGCGCAATGCAAAATTTTGCATCAACCGCTTTTTTAACGCGGTCACATTTGAATTTGGATAGAGCAGAGATAAGACTATAAGTTGTAGCACATGTGGATCGAATGTTGTGTTTATCTTTCGTTCAATTGTAAGTTGAATCATTGAATCACATTCTGAATAAGACTAACAGCTGAACTTGAGAAGAACAATCATCATCCCAATCAATACAATCACAATGTTTACTTTTCTTTTGTTATTTCAAATACCGCGCCAGTGAAAACTTTAGCGCCCAGCTGAAGCTTCATGCCTTTGCTTTTGATTTTTGAGCATAGCTCAAGGGCCTTTTGTTCCTGAACATAAGTCTCTATACAAATTGTTAAACAATATAATGTATTTCTAACAGGCGTTAGCGGTTCAAATCATCTTTTCAATGGCGCATGTCGCTTCTCTTGTTTTAACCCACCTGTTTCCGTCAGCGGAATTATTTCGTAACAATTCAAGGAAAACCCTAAATTCTTATACTAAGATTGCTGTGAAGTGCAAAGTTTTTCGATTAACACCAAAATTTTTGGCCAGAGTTGAAGTTTTCAGCTTGCGTGAAGACAGTCTGGCGTAGCGCCAAGGATAGTCGCTGCTTTGCGCCGGGCTACATTTTGAGCATAGAATGAAAAAATCACGGTGTATTTAAACATCTTAGGGCGCTTTCTCTTTGAGTCCTCTGAGGCACTTTGTTTAACGCTAGGTTTTGGTACGGGAGAAAACATGAACAATTTACGCGAAATCATTTTCAAGTTGTGAAAGATTTTCCATAGAGAAACATTTTGCCTCGCACGAGAACATTCGAAATGCTAAACTGTGATACCAAATTTTCCCAAAATGAATTGATAATTTTGTGGCAAAAAGTGAAGAAAGTGTGCAGCAATGTTTAACCAGATAAATTGCTATTTTGTAGTCTTGATATCCTCCTCTTAGACATGAGAAACCGAGTGAGAAACCTATGATTAATTTTAGTAAAATATATGCCCTGAAATGAGCAACGTACGTTTTCACAGGGGCTGATCCTCAAGTAGGATTTATTTACACCTTGGCAAATTTTGCCTGTTTTGATTAAAGCTTGTAAAACTACTAGCTTTTATCAAGGTAAACTAAACTACACGTTCTTCTGGTAAAACTTGTGCTGACAAACTAGTTTCAAACTAGTTTCAAACTAGGTTGACTTCCATTGTAGGAAAGGTAGAGAAAGCAAAAAGCCCGGGTTAAAATTTGATATAATAAAGTAAAGGCTTTGAATTTCTTCCAGCTTTAACGGTATGTGACTGCAAAAGTGTCCTCAAATCCTTGTACGGAAAAGGGATAGAAGGATAATGTTTTGAGCAGCTCTTCTGCAGCCAAACAGAATTAATCAACTCATTTTTTCTTTTGCAAGTTCTAGAACGTTCCTCCATCTATTACTTTTATTACGTTTATAGGGATGGATGACGAAATAGCTGTTCACGTTAATTCTGGTCTTGTTGGTTTTTCATTTAACAAGGTTAATTACAAGGTTAATCATATTGTTCATGCCTGCCTGAACTAACTAACTATGGGATGGTGGAAAGACCTTGAAATAGAAAGACATTTATTTTCAAGGAAGATATCATATTGCTGATTAACACTGCCAAAAGTTTGAAAATTCAATTTGCCGTTGAAGGTGCGGAGAATGAAGAAGACACTAAAAGTACTTAACGAAAACTGTTTGAAAATCAGCCGACTTTTGGCTATAGAGCGCAAACAAGTGCAGATAACTGAAAGAGGAATGCACTTTTGCAACTTTATCAGAGTTGATTTTTCTGATGATCACTTTCGAGTTTCTGTTACGCCTTCTATTCAAATTATCGAAAAATCAAAATCAGGCTGCGAGTATGCCCAACTTTAGAGGCCTTTAAGCCGCTTAAACATTCCCAAATAATTTGACAGAGCCTGCACCAGTCAACGGATCCTTCTTCAGTGCAGAAAGTGTCGAAGATTAGGCACTCTTTTCTTCAGATAAACAAAGTGTATCTTGCAAACGGCTTCTTAAAAATAGCGAAAATCGTCAAAATTTAGGCTACTAGAAATATTCTCAAATATAAGGGCCATGCTCGGTCAACAATTTCTTTATCAGTGTAAAACGTGTCGAACTGAGCGATAATTTGGGACCTTTGCCATTTCATTCTTTATTATATCTCGTGGACTGTTTCTTCGAGATAGGGGAAACGTTGAAATTTACACCCACTGAAACATTCTCAAATATTTCATTGGGCAGTGGTCTATCAACGAGTTCTTCACCAATGTAAAATCGTGCCTACCGAGCAATTTTTTGGGACTTTACAAAGGGCTTTACAACCGTATCATATCATGTGGATTGCTTCCTCAAGATAAGAGAAATTTTCAAATTTAGGCTGGTAGAAATATTCTCAAATTCAGGTTTGCAAAATATTCTCACTCCCAAACAAGTTTAACAGGCTATGGCCAGTCAGCGTGTCCATGCTCAGTGTGAATGCTCAGTGGCAACCTGTCTTCGATCCTAACCTCTAATCTTTGTACCTGTGCACACATTGTGCACGCTCTTCCATTTTAGCGGATACCAGCACATGATTACCATTGATTCTTTACTTAACTAGAATAGAGTGGAGCAAACATATGGCTATCTGTAAAACATGGAGTGTGGAATGATGGAATGGAATGATGGAATGGAATAATGGAATTGAATGATGGAATGGAATGATGGAATGGAATGGTATAGATGGAATGGTAGATATGGAATAGCCAAACTACTGGTCGCTTTGGAAAAAAAATTACACCAATGTGTTCCTCAAGATCTTCTTAGTTTATTTTACATATGTTTTCTTGAAAGTCTCATGAAATTCCCTTAAATATCGACTGAAACAACAAGCATGATAACAGACTGTGTGGGCAGACATCAGTTAAGTCGTTTAATTGATGTGAGTTGTAGGGAAAAAATCTGTAAAACATGGAGTGATGGAATGGAATGGAATGGTCGACATGGAATAGCCAAACTATTGGTCGGTTTTGAAAAAAAATTACACCAATGTGTTCCTCTCGATCTCTTCAGTTCATTTAGCGCATATTTTCTGGAAAATATGATGGAATTCCTTCAGATTTCAACTGAAACAAAATTGGATCTATGCTAGGCTCGCGTGAACACAGCTGTGGAATGTTGAGAAGTGACAGGGATCAATGACAGTTTTAATCCTTATCCTGTAATGGCGCCAAGATCATTTTTATCATAAACGGGGGTTCATAAGAAACTTTAGACAACAGCAAATTGAGTTATTGCTGCCCTCATGCACTCACTCGCTATTGTTTGAAAACAATGCCCAGTTGTTCATCATTTGCACAGTTTGTGGTATTGTTTATATTTCATTTCGCGTTGTGCAACTGTGAACTGAACTGCGTCGATTTTTCAAAAGCTATGCTTCTTGCTTCACCACGTTGTGACTTTCGTCGAAGAATCCAAAGTTTTAAGCTGCTAGCATATTTTGCCTGTGCAGCAGGCTTCACCATGGTGGGTGTTACATACACGATTGTCATTTAGAGCATGAACACTGCCTTCAAAATGCTATGAAAATGGATAACTTTAACGCAGATTGTACCACAGATTGTTTTATCTTACTGGTTACGTTGGACGCCCTGTTTAAAAAACAGAATGATTCTGAAAAATAGTGCAAATTTGATAGACTCCAAGAAACTCTTAGTAGCAAGAAGCTTTTTTGAGCTAGCCTGTGTTCTAGACTCCAGAAAAATAAATTATATTTGCGTAATGGTCTGGAACACAGGCTATTTTGAGCCCCAAGTGCTTATTACTCAATCTTGGAGACTCCAGAGGGGGCTTTAAGGGAGAGGGTGCTTGTCAGCTAGAGAGGGGGTTTATTCTCAAATGAAAAGGATATAAATTAAAGCATCTTAACTCTTTTATCCCCAATTTTGAGGAATGACATACAATATTACCGAGTCAAATGAACAAATTCGACATATTTATCAAAGCAGTATCAAAATTAACCTGCACACTTTTTTAGCTAAATAAACTGAAATTTGACATCCTTTTTAATACAAATGAAGGAGGATGGAAAGTGGGGCTTCTTTAGAACATTTAGCTTAGAAGGGAGGGGCTTACCAGAGAGGGAGGGGTTTATTAGAGAGGGGAGCTAGGGAGCTAAAAAAGAACGTTTCTTCAACCTCAGTCCCCAGAGTCTTTGTCATGTTTGGACTTCCCAAAAATAAGAAATTGTAAGAAAAGTACGTCTAAACTAATTTTTTTTAAGAACTAAGGTCAAAGATTGCCAGACAGTCTCTTAAATGTTAGGATACTTTTGCTACCTAAAGTCTCTGAATGAGTTTTAATTTCCATTCTGGAATGATTTATTTTTGTTCGAAGAGCTCTTAAATCACTTTGTAATAAGATTTCAAACTAGTAATAAAGTGATTTGCGCTCAAGAGAATTTAAAAATGGTTAAAACATATTTTGAGTCACCGGAGAACATTATAACGGTAAATTACAAAAGTTTCGTATTTTTAATTCATAGTTTAGTTTTTTAAAGGGAATCTCAGGATCTATAAACCTTTGACAAAAATAACAGGAAATTCTGATATCCGATATGGCTAGAGCCACTTGAACCACTTTTATTATAAAAATGAGTGTATTATTGTTGAGAATTTCTTCCGGAATCAGACCAGCTGTGAATCATAATGTTCTGACTTCCCGTCTAATTTCAATCGAATCTCTGCACATGGGGATGGCGTGGCAAGTGCCTGGAAAAATCAACACATCGATGGTGCCAGCCTTTAGTAAATTTTAGTGATTCCTTGCCATAAAAACTTGAAAACTCAAAATCTAATTGTTTGAACCTCTTGGGGGGACTAATATAGCATTTGGGGGACTATTTCCTTTTTAGCATGGTCACTATTACAACGCATTTTTTACCTTCTTTCAAGCAAATATTTCGAACTGTCAAAGAAGCTCACCTCCCATAGCCAAAGCTCTGAAGGTACAGATCAGTGACCGAACATTTCTACCACATACAACTTTGTTACTTTTGTAGATTTCTTTCACATGATTGTTGATGTGAATTTGGTGATTTTTCTGACAGTACCAACAGGGGATGTTTGGGGGTCCCAAAACCGTAAAACCGCTCAAAATTTAAAATGCAAAACATTTTGCGATATTTTACATCAAACCGAAACATAGCGTACAAGATTACAAAATATGGTGAAACCCCGTGACCGTAAAACCCAAACATTCCCTCTATCAAGTAGCAAGCCCGGAGGAAATTAAATCTGGCTTCGTCAGCTACTGAAATTCTGCAAGACAGTTTTCTGGGAGCACACTCGTGCTTGACTGTATGTAAAGCAAAGCCCACCATGGTGAAGCCTGCTGCACAGACAAAATTACCATTAGTGCCTAAAAATTCTGAAAATAAAATGGTACCCGATAAGACAAAATATGCCAGCAGCATAAAACTATGGATTCTCCGACGAAAGTCACAACGTGGTGAAGCAAGAAGCATAGCTTTTGAAAAATCGACGCAGTTCAGTTCACAGTTGCACAACGCGAAATGAAATATAAACAATACCACAAACTGTGCAAATGATGAACAACTGGGCATTGTTTTCAAACAATAGCGAGTGAGTGCATGAGGGCAGCAATAACTCAATTTGCTGTTGTCTAAAGTTTCTTACGAACCCCCGTTTATGATAAAAATGATCTTGGCGCCATTACAGGATAAGGATTAAAACTGTCATTGATCCCTGTCACTTCTCAACATTCCACAGCTGTGTTCACGCGAGCCTAGCATAGATCCAATTTTGTTTCAGTTGAAATCTGAAGGAATTCCAGCATATTTTCAAGAAAATATGCGCAAAATGAACTGAAGAGATCGTGAGGAACACATTGGTGTAATTTTTTTTCAAAACCGACCAATAGTTTGGCTATTCCATGTCGACCATTCCATTCCATTCCATCACTCCATGTTTTACAGATTTTTTCCCTACAACTCACATCAATTAAACGACTTAACTGATGTCTGCCCACACAGTCTGTTATCATGCTAGTTGTTTCAGTCGATATTTAAGGGAATTTCATGAGACTTTCAAGAAAACATATGCAAAATAAACTAAGAAGATCTTGAGGAACACATTGATGTAATTTTTTTTCCAAAGCGACCAGTAGTTTGGCTATTCCATATCTACCATTCCATCTATACCATTCCATTCCATCATTCCATTCCATCATTCCATTCCATTATTCCATTCCATCATTCCATTCCATCATTCCACACTCCATGTTTTACAGATAGCCCAAACATATAATATACTGAATATAATTCAAATATTTGTGAATATCAGGCCAGATTCTGCTTGCTTATCGTTTTCTTTTTCATTTTGTTGTGTACACAACTGCTCTTATGCTGGACACATAGGCGTAGGAGGAAGAGGACTATAGGGGCTGCAGTCTTTTTGATCAGGGGAGTTCTATGACATTTCAGGCACCATTCGGGAAATTTTGACTCATTGGATCATGGGCTTAATCCACGAAATGTCAATCATTCCATACGCTCATGTACACATTTCGCTGCAACGACATTACCTTGGTACCTTTTTTAACTGAGGGCAATCCTGGGCAAATTACTCTCAAGAAATCTCGTACAGTTTCTACGGAAGTCCTTTTCTTTTCCCCGAAAAACCCCTGAAATCTTCTAGAAATCTTTTTGTTCTGTTCTCCAAGAAGTCTCTTACGGTTCGTGAGGGAATGATACACCCCTCCCTTTTGCCAGAGGATCTCAACCGATCTCAACTGCAACAAATCTTCCCGTTTAACGAGAATACCTTCAGATTAACAAAGCAATTCTTTTGAAGGTCTTTTTTGTTAAATTTCGCTCTGTATACATTCTAAAGGGGTATTCAAGATCCCGTAACTATGGATTTTCAGAAATTTCAGTTAAATGTTATTTTCATTTCGTCGCCCGTGTTTTTGTCTTATAAGCATGCATATCTGCTTCTTCAAATGGGTATAAAGAATCTTTTTAAACATAACTCATGCATAACCTGGATTTACCATATAATTGTCTTTAAATTCATCCCACTAATATGACATAATTCTTACTCAAAATTTACCGAGGGGTGTATCACACTTCCGAAAAAGCGTACGAGATTTTTCAAAACAATAGGATTTACAGGGAGTTTTTACGGATTTTTCTTGAAAACAAAGGATTTTTGCCAAAGATGTACGGGATTTTTAGAGAGTGATGCGCCCCTCGAAATTTACAAAGGTGGTTTTAAAACTTGTTAAATTTTTCGAGAACATAAAATACAGTCTCATGTACTGTGCTCCTTCACATGTAAAGACGGCCTAGTTTCTCTTCCTCAAGTTGGTGAAATAAGAAGCCCTAGCCTCACTACACAAGGACCCTCAACTTACGCTCATCTAATTGAAGTGAATTGTCGTTGTTGTTGTCGCTCCAGTTGAGGGCCTTATGGACTTCTCTTCTCAAAACGGCAAAAAAATTCTCGCCCCAAAATAACCAAAATAGCACTTATAGGTCAGAGTTTTTTGCTTTAATAGCTTGAAGAAACATTCATCTAAGTACTGATAGCTGGTTTTTTTGCAGTGTAGCACTTCAGGATAACCACTTTTTGCGGCGATTTAGGGTCGGTGGTTTCGAGAAAATATAGCACATCATTTAGGCCATGTCCGTTTCTGGAAGCGTATGTCCATGAGTCGTAGTTATAGCGTCCATCAGTCTATCAATAGCGATAACCTATATAATCAGTCTAGAGAAGCCCTTTGATTTTGATAGATATAATCAAGTGGTAGACATGAAAATAGTTTCAATTTTTCTTTTTTCTTCCAGATTCATCACCATTGTCAGAAATCGACGAAAATGACATATTCTCAGATCAAGACATCGCCATGAAGAATCTCGTGATCCACAACAACAACTTTTTACCATATTTGGCAGCTGCGGCTAGCGTCATGCGACCATTTCCCACCAATATCGATCTCAAGAAAGACCTTTACAACGAATTCTTCGTTTTAGACGACCCTAATGTATGGAAATTGTACCAAGGTAGGGAGCCGGGCGTAATTCGAAATGGAGTGCCTAATTTCATCGAGTCGGACATTAAAATCGAAACTGAAAGTAGTGATAAAGTACCCTCAAGTCAGTCTGGGGAGCTGTCACCCAAAAGTAGCGATGAGAACGAGAAAATATACCAATGCAAGTTTTGCAGCAAGTCGTTCACACGTTCATGGAACTTTCAAAGACATGTGCTCATTCATACCGGACGAAAACCACATAAATGTGACAAGTGTCCCAAAGCCTTTGTTCTCGCTGCTCATTTGAAAATACACAATAGAATACACACGGGAGAGAAGCCTTACAAATGTAACATCTGCGGACGGGGTTTTGCTCAACTGACGAACTTGCAGAGACACGTGTTGACGCACACGGGAGAGAAACCTCACAAATGTACTTATTGCGGAAAGGGTTTTGTCAGCTCAAGTGACTTGCGCAGACATGTACGCATACACACGGGAGAGAAACCTTATCAATGTAAGATCTGTTCAAAAGCATTCACAACGTCCGGGAATCTTCAGAGTCACGTGCTCACTCATACAGGAGAGAAGCCTTACCGTTGTGACATTTGCAGTTGGAAGTTCATATCATCGAGTAATTTGCGAACGCATTTACGCACCCATCATTTTAGAGAAGATGAGGGGAACCAATTAAGAGACGAGGAGGAACATAAAAGGGACGATGAGATGGAGACATCAGATGAATAATTATTTATCAAAATTTGATAGTGTATTGAAATGAACAGTGTCTGTTTTTGTATAGACATTCATATTTATTTTATTTTATGGTTTCTGTGGGATAATTTTGATTTTCAGCAAAGCTTAAAGCGAACGAACGGAATTGAAAGTGGCATATACCGCTTGCCTAATTTTGCATAACAACGGAAAGAATCGTCCTCTAAAGATCATGAAACAAAGGGCAAGAGGTGGTGCGTGGTCTTATTTGGTTCGATTTTAGACTGTATCGTCAAGTCTCGATTTACTTCAAAAGGATTTTTCAAGTGAAACGCCCCTTCAAACATTTTTCGTGAGTCAACATAAGGTTCCTTTCATTTCCTCTTACTCCATACCGTAAAAGTGATTTGATAAGTGAAGGTAATGATGATTATGATGGTGAAGAATATGGTTGTATTCAGAACGAAATAATGTGGGCAATTAGTTGCCATTGACTAAAATTGCGCCAGCATTTGATAAATTCAGCGTAAAGCCAGGCGCGGTTCCGTAATTTTGATGATAAGAGTATTCTCGTACCTAGAAGCGTAGATAACTTAAATATTTCGTGCAATCAGCGCTACTGCCAATATTCCCCCTCTTCAGTATGTATTTAGTACTTTAATTAGTTGAAGTTCAACTTTCACAGTAGAAAGAGTTATATTTTAACGCTAGTATAATAGATGCTGTTTGTATATTTTTGCTTTTCGACAGAGTTATAATTTCAGTATGCAGTCAATAGTTGTAAGATAGATAACTTGTTCCATTGAAGGAATGATTACCAGAACAGAAAAACTATCAAACTTTGTTGTTATGCTTTACATCGTCTACTCTCTCCAACTCAAGCAACCCAACGAAATGGCCTAATATTCGATTTATGCTTCTTTGCAACAAAGGCAGTCTGTCACGTATCTGATTGGCTGCAACAAAGCCAGAGCTCAACACAACGGATTGCTTTGTGAATCTTTTCACTTGAAACAAAGGTGGGCTAATCGTTCTCACTTTCTACGGCCGTACAAAGTCAGTAGGATCACCAGCCATTCAAATTTCTTATTCTTTGTATTGTCATTGCCATCCAATCAAATTCATGACAGACTGCCTTCCAGCAACCCAACTAAGTGGCCTAATATTCAATTTTTAGAAAATATCGGAATAAATCCACCGAAAGAAATTACCGGGTGCTTGAAAACAGAAGCTGCATTTCCTGAATTTAGCGTCATGAATTATTCCAGAGACTGAATAAATCACAGATATAATTTGTGGAAACGCTAATTTCGAGGCTGTATCTGAGAATGCTTGACATGACCTGAAAACTCAGGGGTGCCTTGTGGGTGCCTTTCAACTGAGGGGTATTTTGAAAGAAAGAATAATCAGAACTGTTGAAACAGGGGCGGCGTGGCCCACCGGGACACCGGGAAATTTTCCCGGTGGCCCCCAGAAATCTTACAAATATGGGCCCCCTGAAGCTAAACTGGAAACGAATTTACATGTATTCTAGTTGTTTATAAATCGTGATGAGCAATGAATGGCTCGTAAACCTTTTTTTCTCGTGCTCTGATTTATAGTATAACTGCCACAAAACGATCAAGGATTCCTTGTCGCTAAATGCAAACATCATATTGGGAGATGCACTCTAAGCCAATGTAATGGA
>REGL01000172.1:61934-76595 GCA_004194395.1 Aurelia aurita complex sp. Pacific
CCAAGGTAAGTTTAAATTTGTATCAAAGCCTCAAAAATATAATTAATGCCAAAGGTTGGCCTAAAGTTGGTATCATTTTGTACATCTTACATAGGGGAATCAATCTGAGCAAAATTATACAGTCCCTAACGAATTTTCTTTGCAACAATTTGGTATTGAGTTTGATTGCAATAATTCTGTTGTTACAAAACCTTACCTCGATCGCAGCAACTGTTTCTTTTTTCATTAATAACTTCATTATATCTGGATTTTACTTGAATTTTCTTTCATATTTGCAAATTTCAGACTTTTCTGCACCAAGTGATGCTATTCCAGTGAACGAATTATTTGGAAGAGTATCTTAAATATCAGTTCTAAGTCGGGAGGCTCCTTTGTTATCGATTACATTTTCTCCTCGCAGCTAACTTCATGTTTTGTTATCGAAACACGTTTATCTTGCTTTGTTTTTCAATTTTTTATTTCTTCCTTGATTGCGTGATCGATAAACACAATTTTGGGGGTAAAATCGTTTATTTCCACTCCCTGAAATGGCCGCATAACGGCTGAACCGTTTGGGGGTCGAAGGGCCAACGGTCAAATTCGACGCCATTTTGTTTCGGCCGTCCGGATACTTTCGTGACGGGAGTGTAGAACCGTTATCTACGTTTCTTCTTTTGGAGAATGGGTCTGCCTGCTAAGCTTGCAGAAAGGGAAGATTATGGAAAGATTCCTAACCTATCAGAGACGGGCAAACTCTACAAAGCATCTTATTGCGCCTTACTGTTACGTTACAATGAAAAATATCCAAGATAACGCTATATCTATACTATGGTTACAAGATACTTTTTCAAGAAGGAAAGAAGGGCGCATGTGACGGACCAGTATGCTTCCTGACATTATGCTGTGCGGGTATCACATTTCCAATGTGCCTGATTGAGTGTAATATAGGCCAGTCCTGAACCCTATCCTATGGGGTACTCTGGTATTTTTAGGATAGGGGTGCCCGGGGTGCTCAGGTTACTTTTCTATGGTCTAAAATTTGTGCTGGAGTTATTTGTTGGGTCAAAGGGTCAATCATTTTCAGTTAATTTTTGTGTTCTTGAAGTCTGAATTCGTTTTTTGGGCTTCAAACATCTAAAAAAGCGACAAAATAGAGAAAAGCATAATTTATAAATATAATTTTCAATGTTTTTTGGTAATTGGGGATGACCCTTCTTGCTTTGGAGGATGTCGAGGTTACCATGGATACAGCTGTTTCTACTGGCAACTACTGATCTCATTCCGATGTAGCCTCGTTTGACTCGCGGCAGCTGCCAAAATTTCTCTTGGCCCAAAAATCTTGAAAGTGTCGCAAATTGGGGATGATTTTCCATGTAAACCGAGCCAGACTTCGGCAACTTTATAGAGAATGGCTAATATTGGACAAAGCTAGACCTGAACAAGTCTTCAGTTACAATGGAATCGAATATGAGTGCGAATGAGATGTTTTTTGGCAATGTTATTGACCAGCTTGCAAATGCTGCCCTTCTCGATGTTTCGACATTGGAATCAATTGCAGCTGACATTGATTCAAAGCTTGAAAGCCTCCAGGAAAGGTGAGCATTCGTTAGTTTTGCTATCTAAAGAATGGATTAAAACAAGAGTGATTTAATGTGCAATAATGGTGGCTTTATTTGAAGGAATGGAAGAAAAGCTATACTATAAATTAGGCCTATCTAAATATTATAATGATATAATAATAATAATAATAATGATAATTACTTTTCTACTTTTAGTTCCCTACTTTTAATAATAATGATAATAATTATAATGATGAAATATATTTTGCTCAGAACAGCTGTGAAATAAATTTTAATGAATTACCATGATTAGCTGAGTCCATGTTTTCTTACCAGAAGATAAGATACTTCTACTAACATACAAGATACTTCCTATGCCTTTCCAGTCCAAGAACCAGTCCGCAGAGTGTGGCAACTGCACTGCACGCACAAGTTTTTTCACATAAATTTTATGTGCATGCCGATTTTGAACAAGTTCTTTTGTTCCCTACTTTGAAAACAAAAGAATCAAATACCTTGCACACGATGAGCATGCCACTGCTTTGTTGGTATGCACACCCGAGATCTCATTGAGAACTGTCATACTCTGCAGAGTGGTCCAAGAAGATGGTTTTAAATTCATTATTATTCATGCTAGTGACCAAACCATACCAGGTGGACCAACAAGAACTTCAAACGTCTGAAAATTCATTATGCAGAGACTAGGGTGAATCTGAGTGTCTATTTTTGGCAGATCTTTGATGCAGAGAAAGAATTCATCTGGTTTTTGGTACACATTTTGGCACAGAAAGAAGCCTAAAACAATGGGCAATTCAGTGTCTAATTGTATCAAACAATATGCAAATTATTCTTTGGCTCAGTTCTCAATGGGATCTAGGGTGTGCAGACCAACGAAGCAGTGGTGTCCTTGCGTGCAAGGTGTTTGATTCTTTTGTTTTCAAAATAGGGAATAAAAGATCTCATTCAAACTCGGCGTGCACATTAAATTTTTTCAAAAAATCTTATGCGTACAGCTGCCACACTCTGCAGACTGGTTCTTTGGCGCACATTGGCATACAAAGTTATCACACTCAGAAATATTTGTCGCAGAGCAGCGTAGAGATTCACCCTGGGAGACTATTGGAGGTGTCAGATTGCATCAAAGTGTAATTGATAGCCAAAGGGCTGAAGTATGTATGATTTTTGTTCTATTTTTCTGAGCAATGGAAATTAAGATGAAATTTTACCATTATGGGTGCAAAACACAATAATATGTTCCTCTCAAGAGTATAGAATCAAATCTTTATAAAAGCAGTGGCATTTATCATATGATCTGATACTTTTGCAGAATCTATTTTTAAGCCTTGAGGGAAATGAAATGCATTTGCATGTTGCTCTGAGTGAGGAGGTTATTTATCCCCGTCTCAAGCTTTTTGAGATAGAGGAATTTTCATAAATCCAACTTTATCTATATTTACAATGCTCAGAGAATTGAAAAAGAATCACACAAAAGTGCTTCAGAATTTGGTTATCAGTCAAAGTTCAATTCATCCCAATGCCTCAAGTATCCTCTGAATTACAAATTGTTAAACAGTAAAAGTTCTTTTTGGTCTACCCAGGACTTTTTTTCTGCATTCCAAAGATTTTGTATCAACCTGTACGAAAATACAAGGTCATGCAATAGCCATGTACAAGCCTTGTAGTTATGGCCTTGGAACCTTGTTCTAGCCCGGAAAAGCCTTCTGCTGTTACCTTGTAAATGGCTCGAAAAAGCTCGAATTAGCTGTGTGGAAGCCTTGTGGAGACCTTGTGTTAGACTGGTTGTAACTTGGAATCTTACTGATAGCCTTGTAATTTTCTTCAAAAGGTTACTACAAGGTCATAACAAGGTCATAATCCCTACAAGGCTAAAACTTGGCGCATACAAGGCCATCTTTAGCCTTTTATTTTTGTACAGGAAGTTTTAAATGTTGAGAAATTTCCCCAGGTTGTTTATTTGTATTCATATATATTGTTTCATAGGGTTGTGAATGCAGAAAGTGGAATTACTTTTGTTGACCCATCAGTGCAGCAGCAAGGCTCTGGTCACGGCCATTGTGAAAATGATCCACTTGCTCTCAACTGTTTCCTGACTAATGTGGTAAGCCTGCATGAGTATTCCTTTTGCACATTGTATGTTTAGCATGATAAATTTAGAAGATACTGTATTCAAATATAAGGTTTTATTCAAAGTTCAAAATGAAGATTGCAAACTTGTTCCTTTCTCAAAGAAAACTGGAGATTGATTAACTGAATCACATGGTCTGTTAGATTGTTTGATCATATGTCCCATAATTCTTAAGTAGTTTGTAGTCATTGAGTTTTATGAAGATATGGTAGGTAGATAAACAAGTAAATAAAGTAATCATGCAGATTGAAATAGGCACAACGTTTTGAGCATAGCCTGTTATCAAGCAAAGAAATATTAGTAGAACGGACACTAATGAAGCTAAAAGAACGGCAGATTCAAAGGATTAGGATAGTAATCAAGGGAATCAATGTGACGTGAAAAGGACTGAGAATAGGAAAAAGATGCAGGAAAAAATAGAATGTTGTTTGGAGTACATAAATTGCTTGTTGAGTCCTGAAGGATACACTGTTCCAAGTTTAAAGATGATTTTCTAAGTTCAATTATTTTAGTTTGTTATCCTTTCTGTTCAGTCTTTGTAAATGTTTGATCAATGCTTCCTGATCAATGCACAATGTTTTCAGACCTCACTTTAATTTTAAGAAGTAGGTGGAAGAGAAGTATGAAAAAATCATCAAGTATGATTTAAATTTTTAGCTGAAGAGTAAACATTAACCATCAAAATCAGCCCCATTTATTATGGCCAGTTAAAAATGAACAGTTTTTTGGTGCAGACTATACTGTTTTTTCAATCTGAAATCCGTTTCTTCTCAGGTACAAGCATTAGAAAGAAACCAAGGATTTGAAGACAGTATCCTTACAGAGTTGCTGAAATTCTGTTCCAAAAATGGTTTCCTTCTGCCTCCTGTTACAAGTGAAACTGAACGAGATCCACAAGGCTCCACTGCCTCTCTGAATGCCGTATCTGATCAAGAAGAAGATACTAGGCTAGAGCTGTGGTGTAAAGTCAAATCAAAGATTAAAGCAGGCTTTATCAGTAAGCTAAGACAGAGTAATCTTTTGCACAGACTTGATTTCAACCAACCAGGATACCAGAAGGAAATGATCAGGAGGATCCAGCTTATTGATTTGCTTATGGCTGTATTTCCAATCAATGATATCTTGGATTTGTATGCAAAGACAAGAGAAGATCAACTGTCTATGTTTTCAGCTGAAGCTAAGAAATATTCAGTATCTTGGGCTGATGAAGAGGATATAAGCAAAGTGAGTTTTTGTTTGCATGTTGCTTTTTCAGAAAAGTTTATTTGAATTGTTTTGTTTCTCACAAGCATCTGAACTGAATGTTGTTTTCAGGAACTCTTAGATAGAAACCATGCTTATCAAAACAATCCTTCTTAATGTGATCACACCTTGTGATTTCTTTGGCCAGGAATTACAGAGAGTTGACAACTGTCCTCACTTTAGATACAGTACAGGCTTGTAAAATTAACATGGTCATCTTGCCTATTTTATTTTTTTCTATACCGGGTGCGCCAAAATAAACTATGCACGTTTGGCAGGCCATAATAAAACGTACACTGGACCGATTTTGAACATTCATGACTTAATAATTAGCAGAAAGCCTGAATTAGATACTAGGATTTTTGCAATTTTTTTCATTTTCAGTTTTTAGAGCTAGAAGCGAGTTTCCTAACATTTTAGTTTTCGAAAACATTGAAAACGATAAAAACACATCGATCAAGTGTTCTAAAGAATCGACATGAATGAGCAAAGAGAGAGCTTGTTCGTGGCGATTTGCGATTAGAAAATCGACCAATTGCAATCTGCTGTGCGAGAGTTCGTACTGAACCCCAAAATCCCCCTTAAAACGTTTTCTCTTTGTTCATCCATGTTGGATAAAAAAAAAAAAAAAAAAAAAAAAAAACATTTTAAGAAACTCGCTTCTAGCTCTAAAAACTGAAAACGGAAAAATTTGCAAAAAGTCTTAGAATCTAATTCAGGATTTCTGCTAATGATTAAGTCATAAATCTTCAAAATCGGTCCAATGTACGATTTATTATGGCCCGCCAAACGTGCATAGTTTATTTTGGCGCACCCGGTATAATCCAATAAAATGTTACAATGCATGTTACGACTTACAGTATTTTCAAGAATTACTCTACAATACTACTAGGACAATAACCCCTGGGGAGCACAAGGCTGTGTCTACCCCGAGGGCATCAACAAGAGATAGAAAAGAAAAACCACGTAACTACAACAACACAACACATGACAAAAATAAGAACGATACCTAAATCTCTTACATGTTAGATGTCTTGTTGAAAAAATTGTAAAGAAAAGTAACCAAATGGAAAAATGTCTCTTGCAGCCTAAGAATTCTGAAGATTGTTTTGATTTCCAAAAAACTCTTGTTGC
The DNA here is from genome assembly GCA_004194395.1 of Aurelia aurita complex sp. Pacific. Lineage (NCBI taxonomy): Eukaryota > Metazoa > Cnidaria > Scyphozoa > Semaeostomeae > Ulmaridae > Aurelia > Aurelia aurita complex sp. Pacific. The sequence continues at coordinate 67,995 of REGL01000172.1, forward strand.
AAAGTTTATTGTCTTTTATATGGCACAAGAATTCTTATCATAATGTAAAGAATTCTGTAAGATTCTTAAGGATCTTGAGAAGTCACGTTAATGTGTACAAGGCATGTACTTTAGGAAATATTCTAGGTTTTCCATTCCTTTGACTCATCATGTTTTTGAAAATGTTAAAGTTGTCAGGCAAATTTAGCTTATTTAAGCAGTTCCAAGTATGTGGTCCAAAGGACATATTGATGCCAAAAGTAACTGTCCCGCCTTAGAAAGTAAGTACCCAATCTTATATTACATTCTTTTACAATTTTAGGTAAAGGAGCTTGAAAATCTTGAAGGCTTTGTGGTTACACAACTTGATATGTTGAATATGGACATCCCTATCCTATGGAAAATAAATGAATTCATGCCAAAATTTGATATCACAAATTTCATTGAACGTGTATATCTCCCCCCACTTTTGTCAGTGGCCAAGAAAGTGGTGAAATTTTGTGCAGAAGAGACATCACCTGCAAATTTTGCTGCAAGGTTAGCAATACCGGATTCATCCAGAACTGTTTCCTCTCAAACGGTCACAATGGATGATGTTAGATTTATTTGTAAGGCCTTTGCAATCATTTGGAATTGGGAGAGTGAAGTCGCTGAAATTGTTGGATATTTTGCTGTGAAACCTGGAAGGCGCTTTAGTGGTAAGTACTAATGCTCCTTTCGTAATACCTTTGGGGTGAGTTAAAGATAAGTTTGACAATTGAAAAATGACAAAAATTTGCAAAATCACTTAATCTTGAATTTTTTGAGGTATTGAATCAAAAATTGAATTAGATTCAAGATAACTTGCTCTAGTGAGCAGCGAGTTGCCATCTTGCAGAACGACTCCCCTCAAAAATCAGTTCATTTCTCCAATATTGTTCGGTTTATCGAAAAGCAGTAAATAGGATGTTGTTCTGGAAAGTCTTGGCAGTTGAAACACATGTAAATCATAATTTTTCCGTTGACGCTGGGTTTGCAAACCCTTTTTCAAAACCTTGTATTGATTTCAGGAAAGTGTGTTTATCTCCAATGCACGAATTTTTTTATTTTCGTTCACTCCATCGTTAGCAAGGTTGTTGACCTACAACTTTGCCAAGTCTGGCTGAAATAGCATAGGAATCATTCGTCGTCCATAGCCGATTGCTCGTGGCCCATGGTCGAAACCGCCAAAGCCTCATTTTCACGGACCAATCAGACGGCTAAAAAGCGAGAGAGACAAAAGAAACCCGTGAAGATTTTCCTAAATTTTACCTACCTTCATAAAACGCAACCAGGACAAAAAACTGCTTGAGATTTCCCGAATTTTTGTAAAGCAATCTACTCTCCAGATGTTTGGGAGTAAAAGTTTGGATGCCGGTTAAAATATCTCCAGGATTTGTGGAGTTATGGCCACAAACAAACCGACAAGGCACTGAACCTTGAGCAATAGAGATTCTGGCCTGGAGACAATAGTAATAAAATAGTGATTGTTGTAAGAACGACCCGAAAACGCCACAATCTGTGTTTTCAATTGTTCTTGCTATTGTCTTTCGCTAAATTTTCTTTTATTGAAGATTCAATGCCCCTACGGTTTCTATGTGAATTGAAAGAGTCTACAAAGGCTTGTTCGCGCATTTCAAGTCATGTGGCAATACTCTAGGGAAGTTTCTGTATTGTACTACTTTTTACATTCATGGCAAAAGTTTGCTCGTTGCGAAATAACTTATAAAATTCAAAAGAGGTTTTATCAAGAGGCTTTATCACCTGACTTGAAGTGGCGTAAACAGGTCTCGACAAGCCTTCGCCGATTTTGTCTATTGGAGAGGCAATAACTCCGCCAATCCTGAAGATATTTTAACCGGCATCCAAACTTTTACTCCCAAACATCTGGAGAGTAGATTGCTTTAAACAAATTCGGGAAATCTCAAGCAGTTTTTTGTCCTGGTTGCGTTTTATGAAGGTAGGTAAAATTTAGGAAAATCTTCACGGGTTTCTTTTGTCTCCTTCGCTTTTTAGCCGTCTGATTGGTCCGTGAAAATGAGGCTTTGGCGGTTTCGACCATGGGCCACGAGCAATCGGCTATGTACGACGAATGATTCCTATGCTATGTAAGTATATATTACAGGACAAATAAGTTAATAATCGATCCTGTTAGATACATATATACTTACATATATATTATATTATATATATTCTCATAAGCTCATTCGCAATATGTAATAAAAAAGATATATGTAGTCAAGAAAAACACATTCTAGTAAACGTTTCGGCGTAAGCCTTCATCAGTAATAGCTTTCCAAATTAGATAGAGCATACATATAAATCTTGAAATAACAATACAATATAAAAAAGAATAGCCTGAGCGGGATCCTGATTATTACAATAACGAATATTGTAATGAAATGAAATTGAAATGATAATTGAAATGTATATTGTAATAATCAGGATCCCGCTCAGGCTATTGTTTTTTATACTGTATTTTTATTTCAAGATTTATATGTATGCTCCATCTAATTTGGAAAGCTATTACTGATGAAGGCTTACGCCGAAACGTTTACTAGAATGTGTTTTTCTTGACTACATATATCTTTTTTATTACATATTGCGAATGAGCTTATGAGAATATATATAATATAATATATATGTAAGTATATATGTATCTAACAGGATCGATTATTAACTTATTTGTCCTGTAATATATATTGACATAGCATAGGAATCATTCGTCGTACATAGCCGATTGCTCGTGGCCCATGGTCGAAACCGCCAAAGCCTCATTTTCACGGACCAATCAGACGGCTAAAAAGCGAAGGAGACAAAAGAAACCCGTGAAGATTTTCCTAAATTTTACCTACCTTCATAAAACGCAACCAGGACAAAAAACTGCTTGAGATTTCCCGAATTTTTTTAAAGCAATCTACTCTCCAGATGTTTGGGAGTAAAAGTTTGGATGCCGGTTAAAATATCTCCAGGATTGGTGGAGTTATGGCCACAAACAAACCGACAAGGCACTGAACCTTGAACAATAGAGATTCTGGCCGGGAGACAATAGTAATAACAATAGTGATTGTTGTAAGAACGACCCGAAAACGCCACAATCTGTGTTTTCAATTGTTCTTGCTATTGTCTTTCGCTAAATTTTCTTTTATTGAAGATTCAATGCCCCTACGGTTTCTATGTGAATTGAAAAAGTCTACAAAGGCTTGTTCGCGCATTTCAAGTCATGTGGCAATACTCTAGGGAAGTTTCTGTATTATACTACTTTTTACATTCATGGCAAAAGTTTGCTCCTTGTGAAATAACTTATAAAATTCAAACGAGGTTTTATCAAGAGGCTTTCTCACCTGACTTGAAGTGGCGTAAACAGGTCTGGACAAGCCTTCGCCGATTTTGTCTATTGGAGAGGCAATAACTCCGCCAATCTTGAAGGTATTTTAACCGGCATCCAAACTTTTACTCCCAAACATCTGGAGAGTAGATTGCTTTGAAAAAATTCGGGAAATCTCAAGCAGTTTTTTGTCCTGGTTGCGTTTTATGAAGGTAGGTAAAATTTAGGAAAATCTTCATGGGTTTCTTTTGTCTCCTTCGCTTTTTAGCCGTCTGATTGGTCCGTGAAAATGAGGCTTTGGCGGTCTCAACCATGGGCCACGAGCAATCGGCTATGTACGACGAATGATTCCTATGCTGGCTGAAATAGCTACTCTACTGGGTGTCCAAAAAACTGTATACAAATTCGAAAAATTCTAATGCCTAGAGTTTCGGTTCAAATCACCCAGAAACTATTTTTATGTTAACCCTCAATGGCTGAATTATATTTTGGTATTTTTCTCATAATTTTCGGTAACTTGGTCGCAGAGCAATAAATCAGCAAGTGTAAAATTTCCTCTTGGGCCCAAACCAGAGCTCCCAAAAGAGAAGAGTTTAACGATTGTAGGATGACAGAAGGAGGTTGGCCCTGCGCTGACATCCAACGCTGATATGTTTCGGGATTCTTATTGTTAGAAACCGATAAGAAAAGCATTTTCAAAGAAAAATCCTATTACGTTATCTTTAATCAAGGGATTTATTTTACTTCATTTTACATCAAAATTGTAATATTAAGAATAACCGGTTCATTTCAGTAAAGGTCACTTGACCAATAAGACATAGTGATATAATTTCTCCAAGAAAGTTTTTGACTTAGTTTCGTTAATTAGTTCAATTCAAATTAGCAGGAAATTGTTTTCTCAGAACGTCACGGGTTGGTATGCTTAGGGTTTCTTGACGACGTGGTCTGACAATGGCGGCTCTGGTCCACGGGGGGGGGGGTTCTTGGCCAAATTTTAGGTAGGGGTCTGCCGCGAGCATATTCAAAATGGTACCGTTGGCTAGACTAATTTTTACGAAAATGGTACCCTTGGCTAGACCAATTTGACCATTCTCTGGACCAATTTTTACGAAAATGGTTCCCTTGGTTAGACCAATTTTGACCATTTCCTGGACCAATTTGTCAAATTTGTACCAAATATGATATCATGACCGTTCGCTAGACCGATATTGTCAAAAATGATACCCTTGGCTAGACCGTTGCTAGGCCAAAATTGCGAAAAAGTATACCCTTGGCTAGACTAGAAGTCTGAAAAAGTATACCCTTGCTCGCGGCACATCCCCAGGTACCTTTACATGGAAGAACCCCCCCCCCGTGCTCTGGTCTGGGCCTAAGAGTAAATTTTGCGTTTTCTGATTTATAGCTCTACAACCAAGGTACCCACAGTGGTCAGAAAATATCAAAATTTCATTTTATTTAGCCAATGAAGGTTAACGAAAAAAACATCCTTTGGATAATCATGCTTGAACTGTCGGCCTCAGAATTTTTCAAATTTTGTATACAGTTTTTTGAGACACCCGGTAGATGTCCTGCGATCGAATTTTATATCTTTTGTTTTTATTCAGTTCTTGAATCATTGTTTCCTTTTTGTTCATTTTTATTCAATACATTAAATTATTATTGAATCATTGTCTTGAAACGAATGGTCGCAAAAACAGAATTGCTAAATGGCCAAATACCACTTGTTCTAAAAATTACTCCTTTAATCTGCTGGGACGGAGAAGGGGGCATTATTCCATGGTGAAGGTACCTAGGAATGTGCCCTGCTCAAAGATATACTTTGTTATACTTTTAGCCTTGCCAAGGGTTCACCCATCCAGAGTCTGACCTCACTCGACGGAGCTTAAAGGACAAGTCCTGGGTTGGTATGATTGATGATAAGATGCAAGATAATAATGCTATGAATGATGTTTGATACCTTTTTTCCACAATTTTTCGCCTTCTCCTTGTGAAATTACGTATTCCAACATGCAATTTGAGCGAAGTGACGTCATATCGTGCATACGAAAACGAGGCTGTGTGATTGTTTTCGCCTCTTTATCGTTGCAAGCCTCTTTATCATGTTCTTGTGCCAATGCATGAATACACGATAAAGAAGCTAGCAGCAATTAAGAGGCGAAAGACAATCGCACCGCCTCGTTTTCGTTTGTGCCATATGACGTCATTTCGCTCAAATTGCGTATTCGAATACGTAATTCCACAAGGAGAAGGCGAAAATAGTGGAAAAAGTAGCATACATCATTCATAGCAGTATTATCTTGTATTTTATCATCAACCATACCAACCCCGGACATGTCCTTTAAGTTCAGTCGCCTGACGGAAACTGTATATGCCGCTCGGCCACTTACTCCGCCGAGATGGGCTAACTTAAAACCAAAACGAGCAATAAGGAGCTGAAAAGTTCAAATGGAAATCAATCTTTAACATTTTGTTATTCAGGGGAAGGCCTAAGAAGTGTTCTTAAAGGATCACCAGCCGTTAGTCCATCAACATCAAAATCAGGAGGGTTGGATAGCATCATTTGGGATGAAGACAGAGACAAGAGTAATGCTAGTAAGTTTTTGGTTCGAATTTATCTTTGCTATTGTCCAATTGAATATCCAAAAAATCTTCTTGTTGCGTGTTAGAAACAAGACACATTTAGAAGAACAGCTCGAACACGATCCGGACAGCAACATTTCACACCATTTCAACCTACCAAACCATTCTACAGATGATATGTCAATTCTCGGCCTCCTATATGCATCTACAGAAAGCAATAAAAGAAAAACATTGGAGAAACGGATCATTTCTAAGCTTGGAACATTGTACCCTTCAGGACTCAACAAGCAATTTACATATCTCCAATAACATTCTTTTTATTACAATTTTATTCCTATATCTCTTTCTTATTCTCAGTCCTCTTTACGTCGCATCGATTCCCTTGATTACTATTCTTATCCTTCGAATCTGCCGTTCTTTTATCTTGACTAGTGTCGGTTCTACTAATATTTCTTTGCTTGATAACAGGCTATGCTCGAAACGTCGTGCTTATTTTAATTCGCATCAAAGTGCTTATATTTTACTTTATTTACTTGTTTATCCAAGTGAATATCCTTGCATTAATTGTCGCTAGAGTTAAGACCCCGGGGGGGGGGGGTACTCGCATTGTGGCCTGACAGGGGGCGTCCAGTCAGGGTTAAAGAAGGCCAAAGCAAAAATTTTGAAAAATACCCTCAAATGGTAGTATCTTTTTATAGAAACCCCCAAACGGTAGTTCGTGTACCTAAAATTGGGCCATTTGGTAGCATCTAGTAGTGAAAATTTTCTACAGTTTTTCAAAATTTTCTATTGTAAAAACTGATTGAACAAAGCAAGGAAACTTCAAAATTCATTGATAATTATTGCTGCAACGACCATATTGCCATGCAGAGGAGCTTACTGAGTTGAAATCTTGTAACTGGCCAGGAATCTTGGAATACCCCCAATTGGTAGTATGTGTTTGACAAAAAGGGCAATTTGGTAGCCATTTCATAAGACCCTCAAACTGACTGGACCCCCCTGTTAGGCGATAATGGGAGTACCCCTCCCCCGGGGTTAACGACGATTTAGACACAGCAATCCTTCAAACGATTTTTTAATGTATCGTGATAAAGACCTCCTTGTTGGGGAGACGAGATAAGGTTTGTCCGGGGAAACGCATGTGTTCCCCCGTGCAGTGGGTTAAAGCTCATGCGCGGTAGCGTTTTGGGTTGGAACTCTGCCGGGCGCATGAGCATTAACCTACTGCACGGGGGGACACATAAGTTTCTCGGACAAAACGTATCTCGCCTCCCCAACAACTCCCAGACGAAATTACTAGAAATATCCTCGAGTTAACTCTACTTTTTATCCATGAAACTGGTCGATTTGACTGAATTCATTCAAATTTCTGACATCCTTCAAGCAACCGCGAAGTCCCCCTTTTATGAATCTGCCTTTTGAAGTAGTAGTTGTGTAAATTTTTCGCATTTTTATTTTGTTTATCTTCTTCCTCGTGCCACGGGGTAGACATGATATTTTGCTCGTCGTGGTATCGTCTTCGTGGTGTTGTAGAGTATTTCGTAGGTAGTATAATAAGTATCGTGTATTGTAAATTTTTAATTGATGCTATAAAAAAGTGGATATCGCATCTTCTTCAGGAATTGGGGAGTGAGTACAGAATATGATCAGCATGTTTCGTTATTTCAGTTAATTCGACGAACCCATTGGGTTACGACCTCATTACGACGTAATCAATGCTATATTAAGGCCTTGGACCAAAAATAAAAAAACTCCAGTCATGATTGAAACTAAAAACTATAATGATCCGGGACTTTCGAATCTCCAGAAAGAACACTCAACCTTTGTTAGAAATTTGATAAATTTGATGACAACAATAAACATATTTCTGAATCGTTCGGCAGAAATTTGAGACGGAGCCCCCTTAATTCGCAAATCTTTCTTAAACTAACAATCTAATTGATTTTCTCTCCTTGTCTTTTCTTCAGATGATATAATGATGAAATGGCCATGGCGTGACCAGTTTAAACCGGTTATTCCTGCTCTTGAGAAATGCATACGCGAGAACTTATCAAATACAGATGCACTGGTTAATATCGAAGAGAATAGTGAAACGAATAAGATGATATTTGTGCACGGTATGTTCTTCTCTAAGTCCTTTCTTGAAAGCACACATGGACGGGTCACATGACTGAAATTCAACGTATTTTCCCGCCTTTTTTGCTTGCGTTTCTTACGGGCCTAGCCACTTGGAGCATAGCTTTCAAATTATTAAGTCGGCGTAAAAAGGTGGGTGTAAAATTCTGTGATCTATTTCTTCTGATTTTTTTTTTTTTTATAAATCAATAGAATTTTACAATACATATTACGGTCTACACTACTTACAAGAATTACTTTACAATACTACTGGGACAAATACCCCCGGGGAGCAAAAGGCTGTGTCTACCCCAAGGGAATTAACATAGATAAGAGAAAGAAAAACTACTTAATCTTAAAGAACACTACTAAAACAACACATACGGATAATAAGAACGATTGATACCTAAGTCTGCTGCATATTAGACGTCAGATCCAGGTGATGGCGAGGAAAAGTAACTGGTGCAGAAAAACTTATCTTGAAGTTTCTTTAAGCATGAAAGAAAAACCACCATGCACCTGCCGTCCAACACGCAACAGACTTACAAACTTAAAGAGACAAAAAAGAAACAGACAGGGAT
>REGL01000172.1:77350-106602 GCA_004194395.1 Aurelia aurita complex sp. Pacific
TTTCCAGAATTTTTTCCTCAGAGATGACAAAATCACTTATTGAAACAGGATTTCCTGGGTTTTCAAGAGGAATTTCACTACCTGTGTCTATTGTCGTGCATTGGAGTATAAAATAGTCATTAAATAGCTGAGCCTTTTCAGTAAAATCAGTTATGAACAATCCATTCTCTAACAGGGGTGGTATTATAGGAATCTTCGCCTTATTAAGAACGGTATTAATCAAAGACCAGTAAGTTTTGCTGTTGGTTCCAGGATTTGCTAAAGTTTGCCCTGTTTTACGGAGGTAATTTTGTTTGGCATTCTCGATCATTTTTGCACCTTCAGATATCATACTTTTGATTCCCTCAAGCTTGTCGTCTGGCCGGCCGTTTCTCACGAAGTTCTTATAAGCATGATTCTTTTTCCTGAGAAACTTTTTGACAGTTTGTGTTATCCAGGGTGCTTGGCGAGGTTTGATTATTTTAACTTGGTTGGGAATGAAATTAGAATAGATGTTTAAAAGGACTTCATTGAGTAATTTGACCTGTTCATTCGGGCACACGATTTTGTCAAGATGCTCGCGCCAGCTAAACATTTCGATACTTTTCATAATGGCAACGAAATCTGCTTTATCATAATGCCAAATCCTTCGCTTATAAGGAGGTAGTGCTACATTCGAAACAGATAGTTTTCCATAAACTATTTGATGGTGACACTGCTCATGTAATGACGGATGAACACCAGACTCAGTAATGAGGTTAGGCTGGTCAGTAAAAATTAGATCTATGCAAGATTTGGAATCACCCATTAAGTGGGTTGGTTCAGATATCAGCTGATGAAGACCGATGTCAGACGTTATTGGCTCAAATAGTTTTCCCTCATTATTTTCAATATCATCAAATTTCTTCTGATTGAGTGGCTTGAAACAAACTTTAGTTACTTATCTTTAATTCTACCGTTGGACTTTTCAGAAATTTTTTAATATCTTTTCGAAATTTCAGCGTATGTTACATTTTAACTCATTTGAGGATGTGACGTCATCAAATTTCTAAATCATAAACCAGAAAAGTGACCGCTTAATACTATATTGTAGACATCCATAAACTATGGTTTTCTTTGAATTTATTTCATGTTGCTTCAAACAGTTTTAAATTTTTTTGAAAATGCTTCTTAAAATCTTAAAAAGTAGAAAAACACTTTGATTCTGAAAATATTGAAGATGTCAGAAAAGTCCAACGGTAGAATTATAGAGAAATAGCTGCAGTTTCTTTGAAATCATTCAGTTCAAAGAAATAAGTAACTGAATTTTACGCCAGCCTTTTTAAAGATTTGGAACCTATGCTGCCACTTAGCCACAACCGAAAAACTGTTGAAGATTGCCTAATCTGCTTAAAGACACAAGGGATATTGCTCAGCTGGATGGTACCGGGTGCGCCAAAATTAACTATGCACGTTTGGCAGGCCACAATAAATCGTACACTGGACCGATTTTGAAGATTTATGACTAAATCGTTTGCAGAAAGACTAAATTAGATACTGGGATTTTTTGCAAATTTTTTTCATTTTCAGTTTTTAGAGCTAGAAGCGAGTTTCCAAAAATGTTAGTTTTCGAAAACACTGAAAACGATCATAAATCATCGATCAAGTTTTCTAAAGAATCGACATTTTTTGTGATTTGGAAATCGAATAATTGTAATCTGCTGTACGAAAGTTCGTACTAAACCCCAAAATGCCCCTGAAAACGTTTTCTCTTTATTCATTCATGTTGAATCTTTTAAAATTTGATCGACGTTTTTTGATCGTTTTCAATGTTCTCGAAAACGAATATTTTAAGAAACTTGCTTCTAGCTCTAAAAACTGGAAACGGAAATATTTGCAAAAAGTCCTAGAATCTAACCCAGGCTTTCTGCTAAAGATTAAGTCATAAATCTTCAAAATCAGTCCAGTGTACGATTTATTGTGGCCTGCCAAACGTGCATAGTTTATTTTGGCGCACCCGGTAGAAGATTCCAAATACAGTTTCCAAGGTGGCTGGCTGGCAGATTTTGTCTCTGGCAGATTTTGTCTCTGTTGCGTCTTATTCACTGCCATCTTGATCATTGCTTTCACCACAACTTTACTTCGGTTATCTGTACCTATTACCTATTTGAATTTAATCTCCCTGCAATTTGTTTTGGTGTGCTTTTATTTTGAACACCTAAGGGAAACGGAAAATTTTAAACTAATGGCTGAAATAAACTCACAGCCAGTGGTCATCTAGTTTTTAGGCTCATTTTATCTTGACAGTGGAAAGCTTTTGAATGAAACGAGTGAAACTAAACTTTTCATGCAAACTTTGTTTTATTATTCTTAAACAGTATTGATCTTTTGTTCATTTAACTTTTAGATCGTTTAATCAATGCAAATACGAGTTACCCAAGAATGCTGCCAAAAGTAGGTTTTTACATTTATTTACTTTTTACCTGTTACACTTTTTTCAAAGAGTAGCTTTGTTAAAATAATTTACCCATTTGATGAATTTCTTCCGTTCTTTGGTTTACTCATTTTTCTTTTTTTATGCTCACAATATCTACAATAGTCTACATCTAACCTACAATCTGCACACAATCAAACGCAACTACCAGCAGACAGCATAGGTTCCAAATCTTTAAAAAGGCTGGTGTAAAATTGAATGACCTATTTCTTTGAACTGAATGATTTCAAAGAAACTTTAGCTAATTCTATATAATTCTACCGTTGGAGAATTTTCTGAAATCTTCAATATTTTCAGAATTAGAGTGTTTTTCTTCTTTTTCGAGAATTCAAGAAAAATTTTCAAAAAAACTAAAAGCCATCGTAATTTCTAAACTGTTTGACGTAACATGAAATAATTTCGAAAGAAACCATAGTTTATGAATGCCTACAATATGGTATCAAGCAAAAGCCTGTCAGTCATCTGGTTTATGATTTAGAAAATTGATGACGTCACATTCTCAAATGAGTTGAAATGAAAGATACGCTGTAATTTCGAAAAATATTCAAAATTTCTGAAAAGTCCAACGGTAGAATTATAGATAAGTATCTAAAGTTTCTTTCAAGCCATTCAATCATAAGAAATAGGTCATTGAATTTTGCACCCACCTTTTTACGCCGAGATAAAGATTTGGAACCTATGCTCCGGGTGACCCAAAAAAGTGACCCATCGCAATCTGTTATAGAAAGAAAGTAAGTGGTTGATTGAATTTCTTCAAAGGTTGTTCTGTCGCTAAAAGACTAGCCTACGTTATGAGTATTTTTCGCAATTTTTTTCGACACGGTAAATTTCCTGAATTAAGGATTTTGAGAAAAAAGACATGGTTGAAATCTTCAAAAAGACGTCAAAAACAGGGGATCGATTTGCAGCCTTTTTAGATATTCAAAACAATGAGGAGCGTGCTTCATTTCAGCCTGGGAATAGGCAGCTCAGTCAAATGTTGTGAGCGCAAGTTTATAGTCCCTAGATACCTTAAATATTCTTGTCTCAAGGGACAAGGATACTCCTGCTTTTCTGTAAGCAATTCTTGAACATTACGATTTGCGTGGAAAATTGAATTCCTTTGAAATTCCACAAGTTTATAAAGAACATTTATTTTCAGCTTCAAATGCTTAGGTACATAGGGATCATAAACTTGCTTTGAAAACGTTTAACTGAGTTGCCTATTCCTAGGCTGAAATGAAACGCCCTCCTCATTGTTTTGAAGATCTGAAATTACTTTAAATCGATCCCCGGTTTTTGGCAACTTTTTGTGGATTTCAAGCGTGCCCGTTTTCTCAAAATCTTTAATTCGGGAAATTTACAGTGCCGAAAAAAATTCCAAAAAATACTCATAATGTAGGCTACTATTTTAGCAACAGAACAACGTTTGAAGCATTTCCATCAACCACGTACTTTTATTTCTCAAGCAGATTGCGTAGGGTCACTTTCCTCTGGATCACCCGGTACATAACGATGATACGTGGAGCATAGAATTTCATAACAACCCTGCGGCTATTTGAAATCAGCGTAAAGTTTGTCCCAAAATAGATACAAGGTCAAATATTTGGGAAATGTAATTAATATCAAGCTATGCGCGAGTAATAATGATTTTCGGGGAGAAAAAACTCATCCGTTTACTATTTTTGAACAGACTTTGATAACAAATATAAAATAAATGGGAAACAAGACTATAAAAGAAAATTGCTTAAGGACAAGATAAACATTGTTTGCGAGGAGAAAGGGTTTCAGCGATTTATCGAGAACGGTCTGATGCATTGATGTATTTCAGAGTTGCCTTACTGATTTCTGTATTCGAGACAATTGGCAGCCTTTCATCGCCATACAACAAGACTTTTTACTTACTTTTTTCTTAGTTGACGAAAATAGTATTTCGTTAGAAAGGTTTGACAGGCATGTTGATGCAATGTTGCATTGACATTGCTGAGAAGATCACGTCTGCAAACATCATACAAGTTCACTCTTATTCTTTGTGGCTAAGAGGAAGATTGCGAGAGACGATTCGAAAGAACGAAAGCAAACATTTTTGAAAGTATACCGGGTGTCCCAAAAAAAGTACTCCCGTTTGAAAAATCACCAAAATTTGATTATCAAACCTATTGTAAAGTGTTCTTTTTTATCCCTTTAGTCAATTATCCAAATATATTTAAAGATGATTAAATGTTTGTTTTCGTTACTTAATGGGCATGAAATAACGCATTCTGAGCTATATTCTGTAAGCAACATCGTTAATCTTGCCTCTAAGAGCCAGCATATTGAAATTTTTCTTTAGGTCTACAATAGTAGTTTGCATTTCATTCTGACATTTATGAACAAACTGGAAGGTTAATTTACGAAAGGAAATTTCTCAGGTAGTCATCAGTGCTTTTTGCTGTACAGTAAAAACCCGCATAAAAGAACACATGTTTTGGGGGTTCAGGCTGATCTTGTTCTTATTTATCGGGTGTTTTCTGCGATAAATCTATTGTCTATGATACTTGTTAAACCAAATGTCAGCCTGAGTGTTCTTGATCCACTTGTTCTTTTATGCGGGTTTTTACTGAATGCTTCAAAACCAGGCAGCACTAAAAGGGGCTAAATTCACTAAGTTAAAGGCAAATAAAAAGATCAGCAATGTCTGGAAAATAATTTCGTCTTTGGTCTACTTGCCAAAAAAAGAAATTCATGAAGCTACTTATCACTGCAAAATAGTAAGACAAAATGGCCGACCGCTGGTTTCAGTCATTAGGCAAAATGGTCTTCTGGAGGTCATAGCTCCATCATTTTTCAACGGATTTTTACGGGGATGGCAGCAAATTTTATCTGAACATCTGAAAAGCAACGTTATATAAAACTTTGGTGAGAATCTGTTGCCCTTTTGTTCAAATCTTTGGGCGAACGGGGCACAATTTTTTTGGGACACCCTGTATAATTAATTTTCTCTTCTTCAGAAATGTGGAATGATGATATCAATATTTGACGAGATTATCACGCTAGCAAGCCTTGGTAGTGGACCAGTTTTCGAACCAATTCAAGCTCTCTTTATTGAAGGTGTCACTGCACATTTCAGGGAATGCCATACTGATCTTACTGATGTGAGTTTGACATTATAGCAACGGAATATGGGGCTGTTATTGGGATGACGATGCTTCTGGACATTGCAGTCTAATTTTTGAGCTGCATAGAAAAGATCTAATTTCAAAAAACGAGAATCCACATTAACGGAAAATTATTTCGCATAGAACGGTTTCAGAGAGATGTCCTTTGTGTAATTATTTTTAATGGATTTTTTGTTTCAAGAGTGAATATTCTGATTGAATGTTCTGAGCAGAAATAGTGCAGAATTCATAGTTTTCTAATGTTGAAGAGAAAATATGGAGAATTATTGGAATTTTTCTTTTTTTTTCATTTGATATTATTTATACACAAATTAACCCTTCAGTGAATTAAAATATATAACATCTTTTTACAATGATAAAAACTTTATGAATAAAAACCTACATCCCTATAAAACTCAATCCTTGCTGTTCTTCCATGGAGTTGTGTTTGGCTTGAGAGTCTAGCTCTTTAGATGCGTTTTAAGTTGTTTATTAAAACGATCAAGTGTCGATAGCTCACGAATTTCGACAGGTGTATCATTCCATGACTTGAGAGCCGCATAATGAAATCCTTATTTTACAAATTCTTTGAGAAAGAATTCTTTAAAAGATGTCTTTATAGCAACATGGGACTTATCAGAAATGTGGTAAGGTGAAAAGCTAAAGTCTGTCTCAAATTAGATGTCATGTGAAAATTTCCGCGAATTAAAGCAAAAGAAGTGCTTTGATTTGATGATCGATCGATCGATCGATCGATTGATTGATTGATTGATTGATTGATTTTGCGTTATAGCAAATCTTGCATGACATCTTATTTGAGAAAGACTTTGCTTTTCTTTCTTTTGAAAAGAAAATGTGACTGTGAGATGGCGCCCTTTAACTTCATTCGTGATCATGTTTTGCAAGACGCGGATGACGTAATTACCATGCTATATTTGTTATCTTTTGCCCTGTTAGGCTCTGGAGTCATTCCCTGGTAATCCAATTTTGGAAAGGCTGTATGATCTGATCTGTACGGTTGCTTTCATTGCACAACATCTTCGTTTTTATGAGGACAACATGGCCACCAATGGCAAGTGAGTAAATGCTTTATTTCTGTTCTATTTCTAAAATCATTGACATGGAGTCTATGTCCTCATTCAAGGGATTTTTGAAATCATGCCTTGACGCCCAAAAAGCCCAAATAGGAATTCTTGGAAACTTCAGCGCGCTTGCCTAGTGCGCATGTTCTCTATAAACAGAGCATGTGCACATGATGAGCGCGCTGGTCGCCGACCGAAGCTACTGCAAGTGGAGGACGGCCTTAAGGCCCTGTTACGCAATGAGATTTTTACATAAAACTTACTTGCAATGGTGTTGCGAGATAAGTTTCACTGGGGGTGTTACACGGAGATTTCGGAGAATATCCTAAGCACTTTTTTTACTGCCTGAGTAGAACAAGTTCTACTTTTTGATTACAAAGTCCAACTTTGTAATCTAAGAAGGGGCTTCGATGTCAGGCTGTCAGGAAGAACGAAAGAAAGAAAGAAAGTAAGTAACCTACTTCCGTCACGCTCGTTAAAGCGATTGATTAACGTTTTATCTCTGCTAATTGGCACGGAAATAAAGAAAGCGCACATAAAGCGCATACAAGACAGAAGTTTCCCGCGATCCTATAGCAACATTTGACGTCGGCTTATTTCATGTTAGACAGATTTGACACCATAAGATGGATAAATTACCATGATGTTTACCCTGGCACAACAACAAATTTACCCAGAATTGGCACGTTCTTGACTTCATTAGCAGCTTAATTATGTCAAAACAATCGTTTTCTAGAACGAACGAATCATTAGCCACTTATTGATAGTACTCATTATGCAAATAAGTCAACTTTAGAGGATGATGTAACTGGTGGCCTGCACAGAGGCTAGCATTCGCAGCATCACCGAAGATAGAAGGATCCCCCTCCTACACAGCTACAGAAAGGTGCAGAATCCCAGCAAACAATAGACCTTTTAGCTATTCTAAAAGGAGCCTGGATCGAACGTTATTTTTATACATTTTTATACGTTACGTTCGATCGAGTGGCGTTAGAGCTTCTATCACTATTGTGCACATTCGAAAATTCTACAAAGTGTAGCAAAAGTTTGTTCGATTCTGATTCTTTCCTGAATAGCTAAAAGGTCTATGGCGCCATTGACTGGGGGAAGGCACGAGATCACACTGAACCAAAACATCTTCATGCATATCATTCTGTACAGAGGTTATCTTCGTGACTGCTTGTCTCAAATTAGATGCCCGCGAATAGCAACAATTGAAACGTTCTGAAGGGTTCTGCATAAGTATTTTTGCGTTATCGTAAATCTCACATGACATCTCATTTGACACAGATGCACCAATAGTTTCGTGCACGAACTAAGCAAACTAGGGGTAATGACTTTTGATTTTTGCGTATCATTCTCGTTTGACATAAAGACCAAAATATTGCCTTTGAGGCGATTCTTGTCCTTATACAAGGCGCTCGATTTTCCATTGAAGGCGACTTTAGCAGCAACACTCATCTCTCTGACTTTAGCTAAAAACAGCATCTACGGTCATTTGGGGTTATGAAGAAATCCATATTCAGATATCCTTATGCTTGTTTAGCTCAGGACAGACTTTGTAATCATCCAAAAGGATCTTATGTTCGTGAAACTGCCTCGCAGCGCTTGCAACGGAAAATCTGGCAACTTATCATCAAATTTTGGGGTGTTACACGGTGTGTTATGTGAAATATATCTTGCGACACCATTGCAAGCAAGTTTTACGTAAAAACTCATCGTGTAACAGTGCCTTTAGCTATATGGTTTTTGTTTGTATGTCCCTTGTATTATTTTAATTTTTGAAACCTGAAAGGTGCATTGTTATCTGCAGATATTGATAAATGAAACTTTAATGCGTGAAGCCAAACTTAACCAAATATTCTTTGCAAGTTTGTCCATCTTGAGAACCTGGTGAAGAAGGAGGGGTGGTAACAGTTTAGATCTCCTTCTTTAGATGCTATTTATATGTTTTGGCATACATTATACGGGGCCACACCACATCAAAACTATTTTAGTGGGCAATTTTGGCTCAAAACATAAGAACGATAGTCTTTTCTCCAATTTGCATTAGAGATTTTCACAAGAAAACATCGAATACCAGGTATTATATGAATGATGATAAATACAAGCAATTATTTAAAGTTGTCGTACAACTGTGATAGCTATATTATAACTAATTAATGCCAACTATCAGAAATATATTAGTTTATGTATTTGTTACATTGTAAGAATAAGATTATAAAATTGAAATAAGTTAAATAAGACCTAAGCCATTTTGGTCAGAATGTAGGATGGAAGGATACAGTATGTAAGATTGAAAGTGCAGCAACGTGTTTTTGCGTTTTCTATCGCGTTATCCTGCACATAGGACAAATACTCGACGCAGTCCTTAGTTTATCAAGACGTTCAGTACTATGTTTTATTTTATATCTTTATATCATAGGAAGCCATTCAGACATCTATGCCAAATGTACGATGGACTATTAGCAAGTGCGAAATCAACGATCATTACCTACCATTTAAAAGTTGTGATGACGTCAATTCTGTTTGATGCACAATGTAATAACTGGTCAGACAACAAGTCTTTTTACGAAGTAAGCTGTTTGTTTTTTAGCTCTGAATTTTTGCGAGTTTGTACTTGGTGTTTTTTTTTAGTAATTTATTTCAAGTGGGCTGGAAGCATTTCTAGCTATTTAAAGCTAATTTAATCCTACTATGCATGCCGCATCCTGGCATGGGACCGCTAGATTAACATCCCTTCCGAAGGACAGCAAGGTGAGTTGCAAGGTCAGGCTTCCTAGAGCTCACCCATCATGAGTTTGATCTCACTCGACCGAGCTTAACTTGAGTCACCTGACGGAAACTGTACAAGCCGCTGAGCCACTCACCCTGCATAACACAGCTTGTCACACAGCTTAAAGGGGCTCCGTCGTCAAACAGTAAACAAATCCGTAAACTCGCACGTGTCGGGGATTATCCATTGTTCATCCTTTGTTCTCTGCAGTTTGTTTGGTGGCTTCACCCAAGCCACGAAAAAGTGACCGTTAAAATCCACTTATATCCGAGCAATCGTTGCAGATATGAATGTTTGGTTCGTTCCTTAGTGAAGTACAATGATTAATGCCCAAACAGCAACTTTCATTTTGAAAAAAAAACGAAAATCCTGTGTGATATCACCTTTCAGAAAACTGCAAAAATCATCGTTTTGTTTACATTTTGACGACGGAGCCCCTTTAAAGTTCACAGATGATAATAAGCAGATGTGTGTTGTCGTGAACTTTGAATGCAGCATTCCTTCCGTCACGATTTTTGTGTACAAGAAATTTTGAATGAATTTTGTGAGAAAACCATGAACCGGGCTTTACAGGACAGTCACCACATTGACAGGAATTAAACATTTATGTTACCTAAGATATTTCTCATTTACTAGTGTGTTATTTTCTCATTTACCTTGGTTACCTTACTCTCGTGAAAGGAACATTTTCATCAACATAACTAACAAACTCAAAAGTTAACCACTGGTACAATTGTTTTTTCAAACTATTCAATCGTGCATCGTTTGCTAACGGCTTTCTCAATTCACTGAAAGTGGATGTGAATCAATGATTTATGATTTATTTTTAGCAGAAATTACGTGTATCTTTATGTAATGGGTGGGTCGGGGGTGTGTTGCCTGCTCGGGGAGTCGTGGCGCGGGGGTCACACACCCGATTCATCTAATTCTAATTTCAAATCCTCGACTGAGGCCTAGACAAAATTTTCGTTGAAGCCTCTTCGACACGTCGTTTAAATCTTACGAAATTGTGCGAATCGGATGGGTGGCTCTTGGGGTGCGGTTTTGCGGGTGGGTGGTACATCTTTCCTGATTCACCCAGTACTTTTTATTTCTTTCTATATTAGTTGCCGCGGGGTTGTCGTAGTAATAGTCTATTGCTCCCCGTGGCTCATCGTCCTTGTAGTGTTTCGTAGAGTAATTAGTAGGTAGCGTCATAAGTAATTTGTCTTGTAAAAAATTTATAATGGTATATAAAAAAAAGGATCCTTGGCATAGGCCACCTCCAGAAATGGCATCTTTAGAGAGCAGTATTACCAAATGCCTTCACTCTAGACTGATTACATATGCACAGTTTTGCTGTTGCTTTACTGATATGATAGACGCTCGAACTACGACTCATGGACAAACGCATTGAAAATCAGTTCGACATTGTTTTCCCTCGATTTCATCTTTGGATATGAAAAACATCAGTGTATCGAAAGCCATGTGCTGTAGTATGTTGGATGGCCTAACTTACCGGCTCAAACCTCCGATGCTCAAACGCCTCAAAATTCAAGTTTTCAGTGACAGTTACTATGAAGAAAAGATACAAGTTCCCATATGAATGTTTTATCAATGCAAGAATCAACAAACCATTCACTGTGAACCAGCAGTTTCGCCGTGCCAGATTTTTATTTGAAAGTCCATAAGTCCCAGTTTGAGCGAACTATTCAATTCAAGGAATGTGAAAGTGTAAAACAGTGTTGTTGTTGTAACGATAACTAAAGACTTTGTAGTGAATCTACCTTCACTCTGCTGAATGTTTAATGTAGCGTGATGAAAACGAATCTTGTAAACCACTTATCTCTTCACATTGATTTCAGGGTGAAAGATATTCATATTGCATTCAAATGTGGTCTTATTATATTCGATGCATCCATGATGATTGTTGGAACAAACTGCCGCATGCAGATGCTAAAGAGATCTTGTTCTCAGTGGCAAATGAATCGTTGATTTTGCTAAGTGGAAGATACTGCAAGATTAGACCATCATTTGCAAGGACAAAGCAGTACAGGTAAAACGTTGCTAAGTTTTTTGTTGATAGCTTCACATTAGAGGTTTTTCTATATCCAGATAAAATATTTACAATACATGTTGTTACTTACTCTACACATTGATTCTATGCAACTATACAACACGACAGGGACGATACCACGAGAAGCAAAACAGTGTGACTACTGCACTAGCTGCCGGACTATACCCCATGGTCATTACATGTAACAGAAACAATAAACATGTAGTATAATGGATGGCCTAAGTTACCGACTCAAACCTCCGATGCTACTCCAAACCTCCGATACGTTAACTGCTATACTTCTGCACGCTTTAGTACGTGCTATCCTCTTAGGAGGATGAACTAGTCTTCCCCCTGGTATAAATAACCTATTCAGGGGGATTCCAATCTCCCAAGAGGACAAAATACATAAAAACATGTGAGTTTCGTCATTTTTAGGAAGGAAAACAAAGGAAATTTTGCTCATTGTGTTTACTCGTTTCTGCATGTTTTTGGAAGGGGTCTTTCTACAGAAAATCTCCCATATCTACGGGAAGGAATGGCCGATTAAAGCTGCATACATTACTGAACCTAATTGAACATACAGTAGTGTCCCGCATATAAGAAACAACTTTCTCAATTTCAGGTCTGATGCGTTTCTTATAAAATGAGATAAACTTGCAAATGAGGGTAAAGTTTCTTATTACAAAAATCATGTACTGTTGAACCAGACATGATCTCTATTGATGATTATTATTTTGAATTGTATTTGTAAATTTTCACTTCCAGAAAATGCTACAGTTATTTCAGGAAGGTGCTTTTTGCATACAAAATTCTTTTTTTCATTTGAATAGGTACAGTTCAATACAACTGGAAAGCTGAAAAATTCCAAGGTTTCAATCCATAGTTTTTAAATAAGAAACAAGCCTTTTTTCAGACCTGGACAAGTTTCTTATAAAATGGGTATTATTTTGAAAATCAGGGTCTGTGTTTCTTACATTTAAAAAAAAAAAAAAAAAAAAAAAAATTCACTTCCAGAAAATGCTACAGTTATTTCAGGAAGGTGCTTTTTGCATACAAAATTCTTTTTTTCATTTGAATAGGTACAGTTCAATACAACTGGAAAGCTGAAAAATTCCAAGGTTTCAATCCATAGTTTTTAAATAAGAAACAAGCCTTTTTTCAGACCTGGACAAGTTTCTTATAAAATGGGTATTATTTTGAAAATCAGGGTCTGTGTTTCTTAAATTTGTGTTTCTTATATGCGGGACACTACTGTATTGGCAATGAAACAAGACAGTTTCAATATTATTGCTTTGATATTCAGGAAGCAATGGCTTTCAACAGGGGATTCTTTTTTTGACTCACCCACCTGGTACATTCTTGACTTACCTCATTATCCTCTTTGCTGCAGCGTTGACGTTGCTGCCATTTGTGATGTGTGCACATGGTTGATTTGGAAACTGGCGAATTCTTCACGAGAGATTATGTTACCTGAATCTGGTGAATCTAGAATCAGTCATTGGCATTCAATGTGCTCGAATATGCTTATTAATATGGTGAGAACTTTATTGTTGTTGTAATTTCATAGGATTAATCAAAGCAATTTGGGTACCTTAAGAGCTCCTTTTAGCCCCCCTCTCTAATAAGCCCTCCCTTCTATGTTGAAATTTTAAATGGATACTTCTTCCCTAGTAAAACTCCCCTGTCGTATCTAACGCAAGGGGTTCCCAAATGGTTTTCCACTTATTTAGGTAAAACAATGGACTTGCCCAAGTCTCTTCCGCGAAACAAAACCAAAATATATACTTCTGCGAAGGAGAGCGCTTTCCTTTCTCTCCTTCCCTCGCAGAAGCTTTTCTACTCTCCTACGCAGCGGTAGTGGGGCAATTTTTGTGGGCAATTTGTTTCGCTTTAAACACGGGAGAGACTTGGGCAAGTCCAGTAAAACAATTTATATGTCTATTTCCATATGCTTTTAAAATAAAAACTGTTCTGAATTTTGTATTTGACTCGATAAATTGTATGTTAATTCCGAAAAATATGAGGTAAAAGACCCAAAGAGCTATCATTTTGCCAAAGGTCTAGAATCAGCCTATTGTGTGGACCTTATGTAGCTAAAAGACAATGACATGTGTAGGAAGTTCTTGGCGAGGGGCATTTCACTCAATCCAAATAGCGTACGAGATTTTTTCAGAACAAAAGGATTTTTGCGGATTTTTCTGGATTTTTCTGGAAAGCGAAAGGATTTTTGCTAAAGGAGTACAAGATTTTTTAGGAGTGAAATCACCCCTCTTTCCTTGGTTCTGTGCATAGATTACTCAATTAAGATGAATGATTTTGCAATACCGTTAATGCGAAAAGTAGGTGGCCAAAAGGCATTCTCTTACCGTGGTACAAACGTGTGGAACATGTTTAACAACAGTATCAAAGAGGCCCCCTCTGTCTACTCTTTTAAATCAAGGTTGAGACAGTTGGGGAACGAAAATCTTTAATTTTGTACAGATATTTTTTGTATTCAGGTGTAAATTTTTATCTAATTTGTTTATATGTATTTTATTAGGAACTTTAATTTTGACAGGGCCAAATTGTAAAATAATATCTATTGAATTTTGTACCCTGTATAAATATGTTTAAAATATGAAAAATATGAAATTTATAAAACTTATAAAAGCTCCGTTCATTCACTTTAAGAACCCAGTTACTATTCCCAAACAACGTATTCGAATCTTTTGAAATATTTGTCCCTAATTATCCTTTCTCTTTTTTTGAAGATATTAGTATCAGCTCCGTTGAAAGAGGTTGCCGATTTTCTGACTGGAAGTAAATCACTGCCTCATATTGTTTACGAAGAATTCAAGCCACCTAAACTTCTTTTCTTGTGGTCTGAGCCATGTTTATTTCCTAAACCTACCGAAAGGTCAGTATCAGTATCGACGGGGCAGTTGGACGCAAAACGCGGGTAACAGATTCTGCGTGGCACATCCCAATCGTATAGGCCTAAATACCAAAGCATGTTTAAATTAGGGACAGTGCAAAGTTTATTTTGTATGACATGGCCAGTGCACAACACAACAGGGCAACTACTTTTTTAGCTTGTACAGAACTGAGTCAACATATTTTATAAAGCAAATATGTATGGGGCAGTAGCATTTTATTTGCTCAAGATAAAGTTTGAAACATAAAATTGTTAATTTTGAGGGCAAGCTTGTAAATCATGCAAGCTGAGAAATGCTTGGAAAGATGTGTAGATGACGCAAAATTTCCTTGTCAGTTGTTAGCAAAAGCGATTCATCAGTCATATCTCTTCATCCTCAAAGTCAATCTTCTCGTTGACAAAGACTCGTAAAGACAAGAATTGATTTTGTTATGGTCTTTGCTAATTCATCGGTGGTACTATACAACATTTGTTGTTCATGAATACGGAGCAGATACATTGTTTAAGGAAAGGTAAAGGGGCAGTTGATTTTTTGCGATAATTTAATTCGGGGCGAGCAGATTTTGTTGCAAGAACTTTCCTTCTCCACCGGCCATGTAACATGATAAATTTTGCGCTGTCCCTTATTTCTCTGTTCGTTGTAATTCCGACGAAAGTAATTGGGCAATGATTCCAGTAATGTTTGAGAAGTCTCTATTCGCCTTTAGTTTTCATTAAGCATCATAAATCTAACTAAAAAACAGTAGTATTCTTTGGTGGGTTTCTCGCCCACTTCGACTTGTAGATCATCTATTCACAGCTTCAAAGTTGCTCCGGCAAGATCGCTAATTACGCTAATTGTGCATGAAATTAACATGGACAAACATTACATTTCAATTCAATTCGCGAGATAGTTAAATCAAAACCTCCATTGACGAGTCGATGCTTAGCCTAAGCACTTTCCGTAGAAATATGATCAAAATGTCCCGCGCAGCGTCACGTCCAACTGCCCCTTTAAAGGAGTGAAATCATGATCTTATGTTATCTTTAGAGCTAACTTTTGTATGGCCTGGTTTACTTAAAGTAGATCAACGGGGTTAAAAGCAACTTAGCTTGGGGGACTGGGTCTATCTAAATATAACCTATTGTATTTGATGTTCTTGATCGATAAAAACAAAAGAAAGATTAGTGGCGCCTGCCGTTCTTTTGTGCTATGTTTAGATTATGTCGCTATATCTCCGTTCATTTACTTTAACGCGATTTTCAAGTTCTTTGCCAAAAAAGGATTTAACACAATACCAGTGTAGCAAACATTTTTCAGATTAGCCCTTTTCATAACCCATTTTGGTATAAATATCTTCAACTTGTTTCGGTTGTCATAAATATTTTGTGAACAGTCGGAAGAAGGCTATATTGATCTACTCTAACATGTCAAAACATTGCAATGTCAATGCATAGGAATGAAATCGTATATGCCTGTTTTAACAATATGCTGTTTTTTCTTACTCGTTTCAGTTTGTGTGAAATGGATGGAAGAGAGGCTTTATTCTTTGTTTACAAATCGATTATTAGCCAACCATATCCAAAATGGTCACTGATTCTGCAGGTAGTTATGTTACTTCATTAAGGTTTGGTTCTAGACTTACAACCATCGTCAGCCCCTTGACCCCTGACCATCAGTCCATCAGTCCCTACTTATGACCATCAGTCCCTGCGTGCTTCGTTCTTTGATTTGTTGATGTCACTGCGGACAATAGGAACTCGTAATATTACTTTGAAATAACGGGCACACTTCAGGCCCTCATATTGCAAGAAACTGACATCATGCACAATCTCATTTTCAGCATGGCCAATGAAGAAAGTGTACGGCCAAAATCAGATGGTGATTCAAATAAGGAATCACCTGAGGGGCGCATCACTCTGTAAAAATCTCGTACTCCTTTGGCAAGAATAGACCTTTTAGCTATTCTACAAAAGAGCCTGGATCGAGCGTTATTTTTATACAATTTTATACGCGAGGTTCGATCGAGTGGCGTTGGAGCTTCTATCACTATTGTGTACATTCGAAAATTCTACAAAATGTAGCAAAATATCATTCGATTCGAACGTTGTTTTAGAATATGTCTATGGAGTTTAATTCCAGAGATTAGGGAACCGTTCGATCATGGTTGCAGCGCCCGCGCGCTCAAAATGCTGGATATGGAGAGCAGCCTTAAGAATAGCGTATTGTATTTGGAAATTTTGGCACGTGCAATTTCATTGTGTAGCTTATTTGTATGCTACTCTTACTTACCTATGCCTATTCATTTTAAGAAAATTATTTCTGTGAGAAATGAATTCCCAAATTTACGTTGGCATTTCTTATTGCTTTTCAGTCAGTGTTGATGAGAGATGCTTTGCTTCCGACAGCGATCGCTAGCTATTCAGGTTGGTTGGCAGAAATTTCTTATTCAATTAACAAGGACAGATTTTGTAACACAACAGCGTGAGATGATTTGTCGACACCTGAGTTCAAAGCGAGTAGCGACTGCAGACAAAGGAAATTCTCCCAACCATAAATTCAAGACAAACACAGCCGCAAAAGTTTCTCTGAAACCCAGGTAGCTAGCGCGCTTGTTATGCACTCCAGAAATTGTTTTTAAGAGCAACTAGGAGCATATATCGGAAGGAGAAGGATATATCTACACATCTATCGCGGGCAGGTTATTTCTTTGGTTCCGAAGCTGAGCAGTAAGTTTTTTAATTACACCCAAAATAATAAGAGAATTGAATCGTCTCCCATCAGCTTTTGAACAAAATAAATTAAATGCCCGTGGCAGATGTGTAGATATATCCTTCTTCTTTCGATCTATACTCATGTTTGCTGTTAGAAACAATTTCTGGAATGCACAACGAGCGAGCTAGCTACCTGGGTTTTTGAGAAATTTTTGCGGCTTTGCTTGTTTTGATTATCTGGTTGAGAGAATTTCCTTTGTCTGCGATCGATAATTGCTTTGAATTGAGTTGTCAATCAAAACCAACTCGTGCTGTTGTCTTACCAAATCTGTCCTTGTTTGTTCAATTTATATTTTCATTTCCTATTTCAATTGATTAAGGAGGGAGACCCTCCAGCCTAGTGGCTGATTTTCAAATTTACAATTTACTGTGTTGATAGCAAGCCACATAAACTTTATAACTAGAGGAAGAGGGAACTGAAATTTAGGTTTCAGAAGCTCACGATGTCTTTTGGGCATTTGCTAAGATGTAACTATTTTTTGGGTTACCGAAATATTGTTTTAGGTCTGAAAAATTCATCAAAATGTTTTTATGTAGTTCCCAATAGAATAACTTTGCACATATGAGTCATTTTTTCATTGAACTTGGCAAGGCCCCCTCCCCAACTGGGCGTTTGGGGTGCTTGTAATTTGCGTGGACTCTATCTGATACGTCGGTTAATCTTATACTGCAATAACGGTCTGTTACTTTTCCTCTCAATGTTTTGTTTTGTTTCAGGTGATTTCAAGCAGATAACTGATTCTTCAGCTGTAAATGGTTTAGAAAAAACCGCTTTGAATGAAAATTTCATAGAATCAAGAGAAGTGGAAACTACATTTTTGGATCTGGAGACATTTGTCAGTCACGTTTATGGCTTGCTTTTCAAAGCATCAGCAAAATCAGATGCTCTTGCACACTTTTTAATGGCTTTAGCAAACAGGTATGTGCTTCTTAGGTTTGTTGACACCACGCCTACAGTTAAAAAGAGATCTTATGAAGTAAATGTGTCCAATATTACTCAGTTGAATTTTCAAGGAACCAGAGGAGAGGAATCATTTTTATTTTCCATTGACAATGGATGTAACTGATTATTATGCCTGCAAACTACGCTACAACGCTTCAGAGACGATACGCCAGGGAGCATTATGCAGGGCCGTACGAAGCATCTCAAACTTGGGGGGCACGACACTTCAAGGGCATTTTTCTCCTCCGTTTATACCTTATTAGAAAGGTTTGCGCTGTCTTTGCTGCACTAAGGCCCTCGGCATTTGCTCATGTTATTGAAACTGCCTTCCTTGTATATTATCCTTGAAACATCAGACTAAAAACAATTTTTAATAATTCATTTAATTTCTTTAAAGGGAAAATACTTGGAGCCTTTTCGACAATCATATGATCATCAAGTCTCGAGAATCATCCGAAGTAAGTTCTCAAAGATTTTTGAAATTCTCAATAATTTCACTTGGAGGTTGTGTCAGGAATTTAGGGGGAACGCGGGAGGTATGAAACTGAGCGTTGTATTGGGAAAACAGCATAGGCTTCAAATCTTTAAAGAAATATTGGTGTGAAATTCTGTAATATATTTCTTTGAACTGAATGGCTTCAAACAAACTTTAGCTACTTCGCTATAACTCTGCCATTGGATTTTTCTGAAGTGTTCAATATTTTTAAAATTCGAGTGGTTTTCATCTTTATTTGTAGAAATGAAAAAAGTCGTAATTTCTAATTTTAAAGACAACCATAGTTTATGGATGTTACAATACGGTATCAAGCAAAAGTCTGTCATTATTCTGGTTTACGATTAAGAAATTTGATGACGTCACCTCCTCAAATGCGTTGAAATATAAAATGAGCTATAGATTCGAAAATATTCAAGATTCCTGAAAATTGCAAAGGTAGAATTATGGGGGATTTGGGGGTTTAGTACCAACTCTCGTATAGCAGATTACAATTGATCGATTTTTAAATCGCAAATTAACAGGAAAAAGTTCTCTAGTTGTCCATTCATGTCGATTATTTAGAAAACTTGATCGATGTTGTTTATCGTTTTCAGTGTTTTTGAAAACTAAAATTTAGGAAACTCGCTTCTAGCTGAAAATGAAAAAAATTGCAAAAGATCCCAGTATCTAATTCAGGCTTTCT
Organism: Aurelia aurita complex sp. Pacific; assembly: GCA_004194395.1. Lineage (NCBI taxonomy): Eukaryota > Metazoa > Cnidaria > Scyphozoa > Semaeostomeae > Ulmaridae > Aurelia > Aurelia aurita complex sp. Pacific. Next base: position 96,604 of record REGL01000172.1, read on the forward strand.
GCTAAATACTAAGTCATAAATTCTCAAAATCGGTCCAGTGTACGATTTATTGTGGCCTGCCAAACGTGCATAGTTTATTTTGGCGCACCCGGTATAATTTTTATTTTTGTTGAAGAAGAAGTAGGAATTTCTGAAGGTCAGTCAAATATCTGATACAGCATGATTGAATGATTAATCATTTGTTAATCTTTTAATTTCATCTCTTTGCTTACTACAGACACCAATCTGGCTGCAAAATATCGAAAAGTCACTGATTCCTTTTCTATCAAGGTGAGATTACTGTATGCCATAGATGTGATATAAAATTACTCAGAAGAAATAGTCCAAGAGCATTCCCCATCATTTTATCTTTTATCGATTACTTGAGGCGTTAGTTTAAACTTGAGATTTTGCTCTACCTTCACACTTCATCTCATCAAAAACTGCTGAAAACACATATGAAGATGATGGAGATTTTGATTCAAACGGTTCCTTTCGTTCTTTTTGACTGATTGGTTAGAGATGATGATTAAGAAATGATTTTTCATCTCCGCTCAATACTCAACAATCGTTCCAAATTAAGATATAATGAACGATGAAGAAGAGAGACAACATTTTCAGAAAGCAGGCATCAAGTTAATCTTTTGCCCTTTTTTCATTTATTCAGTTATCTGCTAACTAGTTTCGGCTGCCAGGCCATCATCAGAGTAACCCCAAATTCCTTTGTAGTATTGCAAAAGTAAATTCATGTAATCTGCGTATATATGAATTTATTCATAGCACAAATGGAAACAATAAAGCAGCTTTATTCAGGAATCGAGAATTGCTGCCCCTACTGCATGCCACACAGGAATGCAAATGAAGCGCATTTGTAAATTATAAAAGCCCTTGTAAAATGTGGCGTTTTCACAGCTTTATAGGAAGTTTCCTCTGTACGATTTCCCCTCCCACCTCTCCCCAAAATCCTTTAATTAAACGACATTTCAAAGTTTAATGCTGGAGTTTCATGTCATTTAAATATCTTGTGGCCTAGGGACAATCTTGCAAGACGGACCTTACTGCTACCTACGTACTTAGTACTTAGGAAATAAATAAAGTTCTTTTCGTTCGAATGTAATGAATGAGAAAATAAATTCATTTTTAGAGCATTCTTGCCGTCACTGGAAATGATCTGCGAACCAGACCGTAAGAGATGCCAACCGTCATTTGCTTTTACAAATATTGGAACTCTTCCATGTGGATGCACTGCTGTTGAAGATGACACATCGAGCCTTGAAATCTGTAAGTTGATATGATAAATTTTCTTCCTGTCTTGCCTAGAAAAAGATTCATCCTGCAATCACACTTTGTGCAGTCTAACATCTTGCCCTGGCTCAGAAGTAAATTTTGATAAAGAAGAGAAAAAACCTGAGTAAAATCTGTACGAAGAATAGATTCCTCTAGTTGATGTGGGGTCCATAGTAGAAGCATAACAATTGAGCTTCGATAACAACAGGTCAATACCATAGCTCTGTAGATCGCTTTCTCTGTGCTGCGTAATTTTTGCCATCTTTAAGGTTGTTATTTTGTAGCTTTCTTGCTGAACCACAGGCAATTTACAGTTATGGTCNTCTGTAAGTTGATATGATAAATTTTCTTCCTGTCTTGCCTAGAAAAAGATTCATCCTGCAATCACACTTTGTGCAGTCTAACATCTTGCCCTGGCTCAGAAGTAAATTTTGATAAAGAAGAGAAAAAACCTGAGTAAAATCTGTACGAAGAATAGATTCCTCTAGTTGATGTGGGGTCCATAGTAGAAGCATAACAATTGAGCTTCGATAACAACAGGTCAATACCATAGCTCTGTAGATCGCTTTCTCTGTGCTGCGTAATTTTTGCCATCTTTAAGGTTGTTATTTTGTAGCTTTCTTGCTGAACCACAGGCAATTTACAGTTATGGTCTCTTCAGTCCACATTTTTACATCTTGTTGACAAAGAAGAGAAAAAACCTGAATAAAATCTGTACGAAGAATTGATCTCTAGTTGATGTGGGGTCCATAGCAGAATCATAACGATTGAGCTTCGATAACAACATGTCAATACCATAGCTCTGCAGATCGCTTTCTCTGTGCTGCGTAATTTTTGCCATCTTTAAGGTTGTACTTTTTGTAGCTTCCTTGCTGAACCACAAGCAACTTACAGTTATGTTCTCTTCAGTCCACATTTTTCCATCTTGTTGACAAAGAAGAGAAAAAACCTGAATAAAATCTGTGCGAAGAATAGATCTCTCTGGTTGATGTGGGGTCCATAGCAGAAGTATAACAATTGAGCTTCAATAACAACAGTTCAATACCATAGCTCTGTAGATCGCTTTCTCTGTGCTGCGTAATTTTTGCCATCTTAAAGGTTGTTATTTCGTTGCATTCTTGCTGAACCGCAGGCAATTTACAGTTATGTTCTCTTCAGTCCACATTTTTCCATCTACTCTTTCTTACTTACAGCTGAAGGTGAATTATTGTACCAGTGTCTGGTCAGCACGTTGAATGTGCTCACTGAGAATCTGAATACAATACCGAAAATTGTTGCTGTGTTTTTTAACAGATTGAATGGTAAGTATCGAATTATCTGGTCTTGCTTTTGCGAATTTGCTGACCAACGGGCATTCATACAACATACACCGGGTGCGCAAAAAAAGCTATAGGCACTTTTGGCAGGCCACGATAAACAGTGTACCGGACCGATTTTGAAGATTTTTGACTTAATCTTTAGCAAAAGGCCTGAATTAGATTCTGGGATTTTTTGCAAATTTTTCTGGTTTCCATTTTTAGAGCTATGAACGAGTTTCTTAATATTTTCAATTTTGAAAGCGCTGAAAACGACAAAATACCCCGATCAAGTTTTCTAAAGACCCGGCATGAATGGACAAAGGGAAACCTTTTTCGGTCTGATTTGTGGGTTAAGAAATCGATTAATGTAAGCTTTTGCTCGAGCATTTGTTCAACAACTGGCCTGTTGCCAAATTCTGTAGAAGTTACAATAAAGTGTTGCCCCAAGCCGTTGTCCATACCATAAATTCAGCCAAAATCCATGCTTCCTTATATCCTCATAATGCTTCCCTGTTTGTCTTCTTTAACCCCCTTGACACCCGAACGCAACCTGCACCAAAGCATAAATTCGATGAAATTACAAAAGGAAAGACATTTCTTTGTAGCTTTGAAGTCATATTTTTCCCAAGATAGAACCAACTCTTGCGCAGAAGAGTGCAATTAATCGATGTCTAAATAGCTGATTTTTCTCTTTTTTTATTCATGTCGAGTCGTTGGGAGATGTGATTGACGTTTTTTGATCGTTTTCAGCGTTTTCGAAAACGAAAATTTTAAGAAACCCGCCTAAAGCTCTAAAAACTGAAAACCAAAAAATTTGCAAAACATCCTAGAATCTAATTCAGGCGCTCTGCTACAGATTCAGTTATAGATCTTCAAAATCCGTCCAGTGTACAATTTATCGTGGACTGCCGAAAGTAAATAGTTTATTTTGGCGCACCCGGTATCATTTAATGAATTTTTTTAACTGGCAAGGAACATTAAAGGGATTTGAATACGGTATTTTCAGATTTATTAGCTCTGTGCAAATGCAAACTTACACCTTGTGCAAACCTTTTAAGAGCTCCCTAGCGTTAAGACATTGAGTACGAGGAATCAGGAAATACTTGAACATTGAATGATCTAGTTTGATGCTCTTGTTCACCCAATTTGAACAAGTTGTTGTTGTTTTATCTTTTAGATTATCTGTATCAAAGACATTTTAGTGCAGCTACAAAATCACCTGGTTTAAAAGTGAGTTACACTGTCATCTTCGCACACTCGATACAAACGATATAAACCTCTTGCAANGGATTAATGCCCAAACAGCAACTTTCATTTTGAAAAAATATGAAAATCCTATTTGATATCACCTTTAAAAAAACTGCAAAAATCATCGTTTTGTTTACATTTTGACGACGGAGCCCCTTTAAAGAGAGTGTGCAATGGTATATATGCCTTCTCTATAAATAGAACAAAGACAACACTCAGACACAGCATTGTTTCTTTGGCTATCAATTGTTGACAGCACGTGTGGGACGTCGATTTGAATACGGTATTTTTAGATTTATTTGCTCTGTGCAAATGCAAGCTTCTAATCTTGTGCAAACCTTTTAAGAGCTCCCTAGCGTTAAGTACGAGGAATCAGGAAATACTTGGACATTGAATGATCTAGTTTGATGCTCTTGTTCACCCAATTTGAACAAGTTGTTGTTGTTTTATCTTTTAGATTATCTGTATCAAAGACATTTTAGTGCAGCTACAAAATCACCTGGTTTAAAAGTGAGTTACACTGTCATCTTTGCACACTTAATATAAACGATATAAACCCCTCTTGCAAAAATTTCAGGACAGCCAAGAAATCAGCATTTTCGGTTCTGTTTTTATTCTCTGTTTAGATAGATCTCTCTTTCAATCTTTTCTCTGAATGCTTAAAAGTACCTATAGGATAAGAGTTCCTCTTTAGGCCAAACAGAGAAAGTGCATGTTTTGAGTGAATGTAACCACTTGCTCTAACTCGCTTCCAACAGTCCCAGATCCTCCAAGCTTGTCATGTGTGTTTGTCTATTTACTAAGTTCGTAATTTGTAAATACATTTAAGCAAGATTATTTATTCATCTTCTTGCTATTTGCGCACTCATGATCATAACCTTGAAACACTGCTTTAATACTGAAATGGGATAACCAAGAAATCACGAATAAAGTTTGCCTTTTAACAATGCTTCTTCCAGGTCCTTGCATTCGTATCATACAAATGGTTGACTGTCCAAGAGAACATTTACCTGCTATTTGATTTTGCAATTTCTGATGCAACAATGGGAAGGATCAAGTGTTTTGCCGAATTGGTTTGGCATTTGTTGTTTAACTTAACAACAGGTATAATATTTGTTTGCTTGCTTACGTTGTCGCTTTCGTAATTTCTCTGCTCTTTATTGGCTTGGATGTTTTGATTACTTTCTCGGGAGACATTTGTTATTATTACCTGACTGACGTTTAAAAAACGAGGCAATACAAGAATCCCGCCAATTCAATTAGTTAATCGCACATTTCCCGCGGTTCTCCCGTAGCCTTGTATAATACGATACAAGGACGCGTTTTTATCACCACAGCAACTGATTTAGGCTTATGAGATTTACAATAGACTTAGGCGACATAACAGTAACAAAAGCATTTCACCAAATGATATAAGTCAAAATTAGAAGCTATCAGGTAATAAAACTCATACTGACCAGCTTTGTAGTTGTACAGGAAAATATAAAGCCCTCGGTCTTATTGCACAGACCTCGAAAGCTCGGTCTATATTTTTAAGACCTCAGGCTTTATATTTTCCTGTACAACACAAAACCGGTTAGTATGCGCATATATATACTTGTCGTCTCTTTTATTGTTCTGGTAGGTGCAAAAGGAAATGCTAAACCCTATGGTGTGAACCTTTCTTTGCTCCTACCTCTGTCGATACTTTAAGCTTCTTGCAGGCTTCCCAGCATTTGATAAAGAACGCTAGAATGATCTTGTAAGTGTGCAGAGTATCCTAGTATCCTATTTATTTCCATGCAGACGTGTTCTCCAAGAAAGACAAGCTGCTTTAAGATGACCAGCTTAATTTTGTTCCGTTTAATCCAAGGTAGTATTTCTTCCAGGTGTAAAGAATATTGATCCTAACACTAACCGTTACCCCTAATTGATGTATTTTATTGTTTAGATGTTTCGCAGAACCGATCAATTCCAACAGATATTCTGTCATATATTAAAACCAATAAAATCTGGCTTCAAGAGAAATTGAAAGTTCTCACAAATTACTTCAAAGGAAGGTCAGTCGACGTTTTCCTTTTTTTGTTTACTCTGTTGTGAAATATAAACTTTATTTAATTCTACAACATGATGATGAAAGTTTATTTAAATGAGTTTAAATGGAAAAAGGATATGAGATTAAAGCGAAAGAAGGGGGTTTCTTAGGACGTAAAATTATAGTTGCATATTTTCATAATGAGGTTCCTAGAACTCCCAAAGGTTTAAGCATGGGCGATAGGACACCAAGAGTGGGTATCACTGTGAAAGTTTTGTCAGTAGCGAGCCATCTTAGCCAATTGTTTTTGTGTATTTTGTGTNCACAAATTACTTCAAAGGAAGGTCAGTCGACGTTTTCCTTTTTTTGTTTACTCTGTTGTGAAATATAAACTTTATTTAATTCTACAACATGATGATGAAAGTTTATTTAAATGAGTTTAAATGGAAAAAGGATATGAGATTAAAGCGAAAGAAGGGGGTTTCTTAGGACGTAAAATTATAGTTGCATATTTTCATAATGAGGTTCCTAGAACTCCCAAAGGTTTAAGCATGGGCGATAGGACACCAAGAGTGGGTATCACTGTGAAAGTTTTGTCAGTAGCGAGCCATCTTAGCCAATTGTTTTTGTGTATTTTGTGTTTTTGTGTGTTTTTCACTTATTTTTACTTGGTAGAGAGTCACCTTATCGCTATTTCATCACTACTGAAAATTATTTTGAAATCATGAAACAGCGATAAGGTGGTTCACTATCAAGTAAAAAAGTTCAAAACACAAAAAAAACAATATGTTAAGGTAGCTCGCTACTAATAAAAATTTCACACTGACACACACTTGGTGTCCTATCGCTCATGGTTAACGCTTCAATAGGTAGCTTAAAGCTATTTTTGAAACTGATTCCACTTCAGTAGATTGATGTTTATATATGGTCATAATTCAACTCTGGCTGACATTTTGTTACTTTTCTTGCTTAAAAACATATCTGTGTACATTCTAGAACTGTAGTCTTGCAGGCAAGTTTACTGTTTCGATGGCAGCACTGATTTTTTCTCAATTCGTAATTTGTTTTGATTTTTTCCAGTGTTGTGAATTCATGCAGCAATAACTTTGATCAGATGCCAAATGATCTAGCTGAGAGTCAGTACACTGCTTTGACGTCAAATCTAATGTCAGAACCCGAAGGTAAGACCAAAAATGACATTTTTAAAAGATAATTGAATTTTGAATAGAAATGTAATTTGGCCTGTCAAGAGTTCTGTTGTTTTGAAAAGTCATCAGAATTTCATGATCAGATGTGCTCAGTTTTGAGGACATGCTGACAGTGTGTCAGTTTTTGTTCTGGTCCTCCTTGTCTTTCCGAGAAGGAAGTTGGGTATGTATCATGCAGCATAATCTTGCAGGTGGGCNCATGCAGCAATAACTTTGATCAGATGCCAAATGATCTAGCTGAGAGTCAGTACACTGCTTTGACGTCAAATCTAATGTCAGAACCCGAAGGTAAGACCAAAAATGACATTTTTAAAAGATAATTAAATTTTGAATAGAAATGTAATTTGGCCTGTCAAGAGTTCTGTTGTTTTGAAAAGTCATCAGAATTTCATGATCAGATGTGCTCAGTTTTGAGGACATGCTGACAGTGTGTCAGTTTTTGTTCTGGTCCTCCTTGTCTTTCCGAAAAGGAAGTTTGGTATGTATCATGCAGCATAATTTTGCAGGTGGGCGAGAAGAGGCAGAAGAGAAAGTTTCTAGTTTTCTCTATTAGAGTTTCAAGTAACCGATGAATTTTAGCCTAGCTAGCTATCACGATATGTATTTAGGAGTGACAATATAAGGAAGATATCTTGAAGCCAAGAAATTTGAATGAATTTTTTATTTTCAGGTCGAGAATCATTACAATTTATTTACGACGTCCTAAAAGATAACCAGGTGGGTAATAATCCTTTTTATTACCTGACTGATGTTTCAAAAATGAGGCAATACAAGAATCCCGCCAATCCCATTGGCTAATCGCACAATTCCCGCAGTTTTCCCGTAGCCTTTTACGATACAAGCAGTGGCGGCGGGCAGTGCTAATAATGCTAATACTTTATTAGCAGTTTTTTTCCAAAGTAATTGTAAACAATGATTGTATAAAATAAGTCACAAAATGAGAATTCAAAAATTTTGAAACTGACTCGTTGATCCATCGCAATGTGAGACCCCATTTGTAATTTCTTGGTTGCTGCAATATCACAAACAATGATTTGCGTGACCCTTGCCATTCTTTTCTGTAGTCTAATGCCGCCCGCCATGGCCGCCCGCATTCCTTTCCCATTCAAATGTTGGCCCTCCTCAATTCATGGCCACGCTATTACTCGGCGAGTTTTAATAGTGAATGCAGAGGAGCAATTGAAACTTGCGTCATACTTCCCTTTCTTCGTGATGCATTGCCTTTTGTGAAATATGCAAATGATGATGCCGTGCTAATAATTCTTGAAAGTTAGTAGCATAGGACCAGCCTATTTCTATGGGATCAGCACTGCCTTTTCAGCATACCGCATGAACAAACCGACCCAAATCGCAGAGTTGAATCAAGTTGCATCAGGTGGAGTTAGATGGGGTGTTTCAAAAATCTTCTGCCTTTCATTGCACAAGGAAAATAAGTCACGAACAGCGTCTCTTCGTCTCAAAGATGACAGGCGACCCGGGCGACCATGTCCTCCTGTTCCCATAAAACATCAAACCTCTGTTCTGTACGCTCTGTAAGGAGTGGTGTAGGATACTGGGAGAAATGCATATTTCTCTTGCCCTTGTCTCGTCATGGGACATCTCTCGTTTCTCAAAGGTAAGCTTTCTTGCTTGTATTTTAATCTAAGTGAACACGTTAAAGGTTCAAATGTATTTTCGAAAAAGGATTCGTTTCACTTTCATTTTAATAAAATATTGCCAGTCTAGGAAACTTGGAACTTTCGTGGAGAAACAAATTCCAAATTTCACCAGCATCATCATTACTTTGATAAGTTTGCTTTCTTGCCTTTCAGTAAATTTTACAGGGATTTTATGTTGAAGATTCCAATCGAAGTCTGAACCGTCTGAACACACGACAGCCACGCCATAACAAGATGCCGCACAGACACACAAGGCGGCCGTGCTATTACAATTTGGAAATTAATAGTGGGGCTATCACCAAGCGGCAGGTGGCCTCGAAGGCTAAACTAACCGTCCTAGAGAAAAGCCGCACCTCCCAGATGAATGCGGAATTAATGAACAATCATGTGAACAATTAACTTTGTGAACTTGATTGATCAGAAATGCCATTTGATTCCAGATGAAATTTTTATTGCAGATGAAATGGGTTTACTTTGTAAAACCCACTGCATTTGGTTTGATTCAACTGGTAGAAACACCTCTTGTTATTTCTTGTTTTCAAAAATCCTTCCCGATATTTTGTGAAAGCTGCATATTCTTGTTCAATGTTAAAACTTTCTGCAAGGTTTATAGTGATCAAAACTGTGGGAATTATGGAACTGTAATAAAAAATAAAATATACCCTTTTCACCGAAGTGGGCGTTTCTGCCAATCGGAGGGGCGTGGCCCAGAACTTTTTTCCGAGGGAGAGTCCCCGGACCCCCTATTTTTTGTTCATTTTGTTCGAAAGTATTAGTAATTTAGTTTACCTCCCAGCCGCCCCTGGATACAAGGATGCGTTTTTGTCGCCACAGCAACTGCTTTAGGCCTGTGAGATTTGCAGTAAACTTAAGCAACATAACAGTAACAAAATGCGTTTGACTGAATGAAAGAAGTCAAAATTAGAAGCCATTAGGTAATAAAACTGATACTAACCGGTTTTTTCGTTGTATACTGGAAAATATGAAAGCCCTCGGTCTTCATGCAAGCTCGGTCGTCTGTACTTTAAGACCTTAATTGGTTACCGACGCGACGGTCTGTACTTTAAGGCCTCGGGCTTGATATTTTCCTGTACAGCACAAAACCGGTTAGTATGCATGCGCATATTACATACACTTTCTGAATTTAGAAGACTTTGTATAATTACTGTATTTAAGCCTTATTTCTGATAAATCTGATAAAGGCTGCTCTAAATGCTCTCTCAAAATCTCAAATTCTACCGGGCATCTTCTTCTCCTTATACCTGGTGACCCGGAAAACGTCAGCCTTATAAAATTTGCCAAGAGGC
>REGL01000172.1:130085-142099 GCA_004194395.1 Aurelia aurita complex sp. Pacific
AAAGCCGGATAAATTATTGAACCTGATTGAACATATTGGCAATAAAATAAGACAGTTCTCAATAATATTGCTTTGATATTCAGGGAGCAGTGGCCTTTCAAACAGGGATTGGTTTTTTACTCAACCAGTACAGTTCGGTAAACGGCGATACATTATTTTGCGGCACCCAGTAGTTATTTACATATACGTGGGTTTATTTACATCTGTGCATGCAGCAAGTAATATACATAATAAAATTGTATTCACTGGTTAGTGAAATCATACAGTAAAAACCTTGCATCAAACTCTTGAAATTTCAAATCGTGTATCTCACGGAAGCTTCAACTTCAATTTTTTAAATTTTCAAATTTTTTTTAGAAATGATACTTCAAATTTGTGATGCCCAAATTTGCTTTAAATGAGTACTTTGCTACTAAGATTTGCTCTAAGCTTCTAAAAATAGTCAGAAAACCCCACCCTTTGAATTGATTAAGATATCAACCAGGAAGATTCATATTCTCTGTTGTCAAGCATTGAAAAAGTACTTGGTTGCACTTAAAAAATTATCTTGAAGACCTTTGATTCTCTTCTAACATTGAAAAATTGTATAAATTGTATATCAGAAGAAATCGTTTCATTTGCAAATTATTCACAGAAGGAATCGAATGAGCATAAGACGGCAAGGTATACCCTATCTGTCAGAACTTACTGACTCGTGTTTCTGGGTGGCGCATCAGATCGGCTAACGTTCATGTGAAATGAAACTGATCACGTGAAACGTATTGTGCAACGGCAGGTCTTTTCAGTTTGTTGGGAGTGATAATTGATCTTTCTCAAAAGGGTCACATGATACACGGGAGAGCAGATCTATTAATCATGACTTAATGCCTTTAAGTTGAAGCACTGAAAAGATAAAAAACTTAAGAATTTCACAAGTGAATTAGTCACTAAATGGTTTGAGTTTACGCCCGCGTCGAATATAAATCTGTACTTTCTTTTCTGCTGAACGAGTTATTTAATCTACAGTTCTGTAATATGTGCATCATTGCAACAGGTTTTTCCAACTTCAGAGTTAAAGTGAACTACACATGCATATGTACACATGTATCTAAAATACAACATCGAATCGAAAGTGATAATGTAGGAATGAACAGTAAAATAGTATATCCTGTAAAAATGTGTAAAAAGGTGCGCGTAAATTTTATGACCAATTTCGTTATGAATGGCTGGAAAGAAACTTCAGCTCATCGTTGTAATTCTACCGTTGGACATTTCAGAAATATTGAACACTTTTCGAAAAATGAAGATGTGACGTCATCAAATTTCGAAATCGTAAACCAGAAGAGTGAAAGAATTCTGCTTGATACCACATTGTAGAAATCTTGAACGTTATTCTGCGCTTCCTCACAAAGCTAAGAGACTACAATCGTTTCAAGACTTTTTCAGAATTTTTCTTGAATTCTTAAGAAAGAAGACAAACGCTCTGATTCTGAGAATATTGAAGATGCCAGAAAAGTCTAACAGTAGAATTATAGCAAAATAGCTGAAGTTTCTTTGAAACCGTTCAATTCAATGAAAAAGGTTATAGAATTTTACGTCGAACTTTTTGAAGATCCTTGAACCTATGCTGAGTGATACTGTTAATGAAGCTGCCCGGGGGGGGGGGGGGGTAACTTAAGTTTCCATGATACGGGGTTGTGCCATTCAAAGCGTAGAACTACTACCCATAAATCCGGAAACATTTCTGAAAAGTACACCCATTAAGTCCAGAAAAGCAGAAAAAGTTCGCCCATGAGTGAATTTTACAAAAAATCATGCCCATAAATCCGGAAAATACAAAAAATCGTTGAATACAACAGATGATACTTTGTTTTTCAGTAATTTATTTTAAGTAGGCTGAAAGGATTTCTAGCAATTTAAAGCTAATTTAGGCCCATTATGCATGCCGCACCCAGGCACGGGATCCCTAGTTTAACGTCCCCCCCCAAAGGATGGCAAGGTGAGTTGCGAGGTCAGGCCTCCGAGAGGTCACCCATCCAGAGTTTGACCTCACTCGACCGAGCTTAACTTTAGCCACCTGACGGAAACTGTTTAAGCCATTCAGCCACTCACCCAACATAATTTGCCTTTTCTCCTTTGATAATTACAAACAATTGTAAATGCGATGTGTTTGCGTGTAGAGCTACATGGGGCATTAAGGTTGAAAGATGATAATGAACAGTAAAGGGCCTAGAAGTGATCCTTGTTGTACAACATGTTCAAATTGGGCTTTTTCGTCTGAAAAACTAAACCCTTTAATCTCTTGATGTTTTCATTTCTCGTGTCTGCCGTTTTCCCAACGGCGAAGAATATTTTGTAACAGAGAACTGCGCATTACTGCAACATTTGCTGGATGTATTACCGAAGTGCATATGCCTACTGTATGAGTAATAATTTAGTATGTTGTACCTCCAGTGTAGACAAAGGAAAAGCCTAAATACGAAGTTTTTGGTACAAAGACATAGACCGTTTAACTATTCTACAAAATATCCTGGATCAAGTGACATTGTTATACATTTTTATGCGACAGGTTCAATTGCATATATTCAAAATTTCTTCAAAATGTATAAAACTATCGTTCGATTCAGATCATTTGTCAGAATAGCTAAAAGGTCTAGTTTACATTAATATCAAAAGTGTGACCTACGTGCTCAAATGCTTATGTTTCTGACTCGCCTACTACCACTATTTTCTTTTTGCGTCTTGCAGCCAATGTAGTTTGCTCATAATCAGGATACTTTCTCTTCATCAATCTTTGGTAACTCTTTTGCAAACGAAGAAGTTCTTTTGTCTCCAAGTCATGTCTTTTCGTCATAGATTCAAGCTTTTCATTCACGGTTAGTTCAAATTGCTCCACACTCGCATCAAAAGCTTCCATTTTGCGCAGAAGCATTTCTAAATTGAAATAAGATGTTGTAAAATGAGTGTTGTAAAATGAGTGTTGTAAAATGAAAATAAATGGGACCATTTCTAAAGTCGGTATCAAATGATCATAAAATCAAAAGCCAATCCAAGCACAGAACTGCGAATTCTAACTAATGAGTGTGCAATAAAGAAAAAATTGTGCACATTTATATTTGATTGCCTCCCAGAAAATGTGTGTGACCCCAGGGCATGAAAAAGTATTTTCCTTCCTGCGACCGGACAGAAATCATGTTCAAAATCCTGCAAGCATGGAATAGTTAAAATGTCCAGCTTCCTTGAAAAGAAGTCAAGTTTCAAAGGTTCCAGACGAATTTAATAAAATTTTGAACCCAGTCACGGAAACTATCATGATTGGCATTGGGTTTAGTTACCGATCTCATATTTGTTATCATACTTTCTTTACTGATCTCATATTTGGTATATAGATGGTACATGAGAAGCAATCCAGATCAGTCAATTTTGTTTGAATTGATGCTAACTTTTTCATTTTTATCAAAAAAATGAGCATCACAGCATGACTGAACAGGATATATATGAAAAAATTCCTGCAGGACATTCTGAAAGGACAATTTCCTGCGACCGCCCGGTCACATGGTCGGGTGGGTTTTCATGCCCTGTGTGACCCATTCAAAAATTACTTTGAAAGAAAGGTAGATGGTTAAAATACAAGAAATAATAACATAACTGTCAAAGTCCCAAGGATGAAAACAGAATTTGGTCGTAAAAGTTCTTGTGTGACTGCAGCAAATATTTATCAGAACATTCCTATTTTAGCAAGACAGTTAGGCTCTAGGGTTTTATTCAGAGCACATGTAAATGATCTTGTATGAATTTATCTAAATATGTAGCTACCTTAATTTTATTCATTTTAGTTTGTATATTTATTTCCGCACAGGACCCTAATGATAACAGTATGATGGTCGTACTGATGATAGGTTATTCCCGTATAAAAATTCGCGTATTATCATTACCATTATTATCATTATTTTTGATGTTGAATTGGATATGTTCGCCTGTGGGGTCGCCTGAATACAGTCATTCCATTTGAATAAGTCTTAGGCTTTATCTTGGGGGCATGCTTCCTTTCGTATTTCGTGTCAGTGTGCACGTGGTGTCAGGGTGGAATTCCCTGTCTTGCCATCTAGGGATTTAGCAATTTAAGCAAATCCCAGGAGGGTCGTTGGGAGGCGTGCTTCTTCGTTTGCTTGAGACTTTATATACGCAGAAGAGCTTCCATTCCGATGTCGAGAACTAAAGGATTAGGGAATTTACTATGAACTTTTATTTGAATTGGAAGTTTTGGCTGGCTAAGAAAACTTGAAATAGTCTAGGTGTGTTGTTTGGCATTGTTTTTAAGGGGGGCCTCGGGGGAATTTTATCACGATTTTATGTAAATGTTATTTTGTCCTATAAATACTTGGCTGTCCTGTGGTTGTAAACAACTGATGAAGATTTTATAATCGAAACGTTTTGCTCTTAACAGTTTTGTTTTTCATATACTTTTTTTCTGTTATCTTTGATGGTGGTTTTGTTTTAACATTATTATCATTATTACCATTATGCCATGTGAAAATGCCCGCGATTGAAACAGTTGAAGATTTTTGATTAAGTTATAACAAATCTCACATGACATCAAATTTGAGAAGGATATCGCTGTAAATTAATAGTCCGGCTTTTATTTTAATTTCCCACTTGTGTGTTGATGCCCCTTTAATCCTTTTAAGTTTAAAGCAAATTTCTGTTGTGAATATAACCCAGACCATAGATTCATTTCGTTAGATATTGAACGAGACAGCGCAATCATGGTGGAAAAACTACGATATCAATTCAAAATACCAACTTCATTGTCTGACTAAGGGTTTTATTTAATTTTGAAAATTTTTATAATCTGTAATGCAAGATTTTGCTTTCAGATAAAGTATTTCCAGAAAATTGGTTTCCCTGGTCTTAGAATGATAAAAGACTATTGATGGCATCATAGGTTATTGCCTAATAAGGTAAGAAAAGTGATCAAATCTAATCCATTTTCCAATCAGCGAGGTCTCAATTTGAATCTCGACCCCGTTTACATTTTACCAGTACAAATTTTGGATCAATAACAAAAGTGTAACGGTTCAACCTCTCATGTATAAACTGAACCAGTCGTAAGTCAATTTGAGCAAAGTTATCGTTGATTAACTCGCTGTAAAGTGTTCTGAGATCCGAAGGAACTTCTTGCCACAGCTCGCAGGCATCTACCAAGAACGGGGGCCATGCTTTCGTTATCTTTCTCAAAGTTTACCGGCTTTAGGGACCGTTCATTATTTACAGAGGGGTTGGTACTAAAGAGAAATGTTTTCTTGTCCAAAAAATCTTCTTACCCAACTCTAAAAGTGACAGCAAAAACATCTACCCAACAATTTTCAGGTTGAAAAAATTTTGCCCAACCCCAACCTATAAACATGGTTTCAATGTCAAACGATGTAAATTATCAATTCAATACTGTAAATATTGACGACAAAGATGAACAAAGTAGACACTGAAAGTGAAATGGATAGTGTTGATGATGTTGATGATGATATTGATAATTTTGGACTTTAAACATTTGGCATTAATTGGTGGGAAAAGTTTGTTTCACAACCTTGAAATTACGTGAAGAATTATTTACCCAGCCTTTTTATGTTAGAAAATTTCTCTTACCCAACCCAATTCTCTTCAGTACCAACCCCTTTATAAATAATGAACAGTCCCTTACCAGATTTGGACACTCGATCCAAACATCTTTTCCAACAAGTAGCTGAAAAGTTCTATGTTTTCAAGCTGACATTTTTATTTCCATTCAGAAAAAACTTTGATTTAATCAGCTGCTAAGAACAGGCATGTGGTTTGACAATATTAAGAACGTCGATATTTGATTGGATGCACCATAAATGCGGCGCATTTGGCCTAAGTAGTCTCTGTTTTGAAGCTGTATGGTCCTGAGTCTCAATTTGAAACCATTACCATCATTCAATTCAATGCAGAAAACTGCGACTCATGTAATCAGTCTACCTTAAGGGCAGCATATTTAGTCTCAACCTCGTTTTCCGTAAACTGCAACGCCTACATTGACCCTGGAACCTGTTAGGCTATTCTGCAATTTGATTGGCTCTTTTCGAAACAAAGAAAGCTTCTCACCATCGAAACTTGGCGTTCAGTCGAAATAAAGAACATTCGAATGGCTTTGGTTACAATGAGTGGTGTTCGAACCATGGAATACACATTTCGAAATGTCGACTATAGGATTCGAAAGGACCTGCTGTCTGCCAAATTATGCTAATTATTCCGATCAAAATTCGCCAAAATTTGGCAACCGGTCCCAAAGGTATCTGTTGGTATCTGTCCCAAGGGTATCTGTTGAGGTCTAGCCTCCTATTTACAACAACAAGTACCCTTGGGAACGAAGTTGATTTAGTCTTGGTCTAAGCCTCATTCTCTATCATTGGAACTCAGACTGGAGAAAGTAGTATACAAAACATTGCTCACCATTTGCAGAAATGACTTTCGTTGCCCTTTTTTTCTTCCTTGCTTTCAAAAACACAGAGTAAAGCAATCCAAGTACAGTACAGACACCAAGAAGAATGCATTCAAATTTGATCATATCCCAAAAGAGTTTGGTTGAAGGATCGAATAACATTGGTACTTCTTGCGTAGCTGCTGAATCTTCAACCTGAAAGGAAAATTGAAAAAAATTTTAGAAGTAAAATATTCATACAAAAATGTGAAGTGAACTAACAAAT
Organism: Aurelia aurita complex sp. Pacific; assembly: GCA_004194395.1. Lineage (NCBI taxonomy): Eukaryota > Metazoa > Cnidaria > Scyphozoa > Semaeostomeae > Ulmaridae > Aurelia > Aurelia aurita complex sp. Pacific. Next base: position 136,787 of record REGL01000172.1, read on the forward strand.
CATACATGATGTATCTGCACACAAGTTACAGCTTATCATTGTAGAATTAATATAATAATTGTTACATACAACCTTCGTTCTCTTTCCTGTCGTTGTTCTATTTGTTATGATATTCTTCCTGTCATCTCACTTCCCCCATCAAAATACTAGGCCCATCAGTCAACCCTGGGTCGTCCACTGACTTCAAAGAAGCTGGGAACAACTTACAAAAGTAGGAGTTTGTGGCATTGTTTCCAAAATTATCTTGGGAAAGGCAAGGTTTCTCACGGCTTTCTTGGACTAAATTCCTGTTTTGGTCTCAAGGACCGCCTGCTCGCGCAATTACAGTAAAGTCCCGCCTTTAAGAAACCTATTGTTTGAAGTCAGCTTATTGTTTTCCCTTTATTACAGTAATCTATTGCTCTACTATTGTTCTTGCAAACATTCCGGGCCTGAGTTTCAGGTGGGATTTTAATTCATTTCACCGATTTTGCTTCAACTGACGATTGATTCCTATCCTTTCTCTTTTTTTCAGTAATTTATTTTGAGTGGGCAGGAAGTATTTCTAGCTACTTAAAGCTAATTCAAGCCCACTATGCATGCCGTATCCAGGTATGGGACCCCTAGTTTAACATCCCTTCCGAAGGATGGTGAGGTGAGTTGCGAGGTCAAGCTTCCTAGAAGTCACCCATCCGGAGTTTGATCTCACTCGACCGAGCTTAACCTCAGTCACCTGACGGAAACTGTATGAGCTGCTCGGCCACTCTCTTCTCGCTATGGCAAGATAACTCAGTATCAGTTCATCAAAGAAACTTGCAGTTGCTTATGATAGAGATTTATAAAACCAAAAACAGTTTAAATCCATCTTTCATGAGAGATATCTTTGTCGAAAGAACGAACAAATGCAATCTTTCAAATAACGATGGTCTTCTGGTGCCAAGGGCAAATACAACTGCTCAGTCATGGTATAGAAACCATAAGATATGTTGGAAGTAGACTTTGGCAAACATTACCAAGTGAAACTAAAGAGTCTCACACCCTAGGAGTCTTTAGGGGTCGCATAAGAAGTTGAGTTACAGAAAAATGCAACTGCAGGCTTTGCAAGACATTTATCGCGAATCTTAGCTTTATTTAGTTGGCATTTGTATTTAGATTTTAGAAATTATGTAAAATAGGTTTTCTTTGTACATATTTGGCTTTAATTAGCTCTTCAGCTGCTACAGTCGCGATCTTAAAATAAATTATATTAGTATTAGTATTATTATTATTATTATTATTATTATTATTATCAAATTAAACTAAAAGCACCATAAAAAAACAACAGAAAATAAAATAGATAAAAACACGCTGTTATTTGTCAAGACGTTTCCATTAAAATCTTCATCAGTGAAGACTTACTCGTCTTGACAAATAACAGTGAGTTTTTATCTATTATTACTATTATTATTATTATTAATAATAGTAATAGTAATAGTAATTAATAATAATAATAATAATTATTATTATTATTATCATTATTATTATTATTAAGGCTGCAAATTTCCGGGAAAAGGCTGAAGAAATTTTACGAAAATTCATCCAAAACGATATGGCGTCGTATTTTCGTTGCTGCTGCAGCATCATGCCATATGCACGAATTTTGCAATGCCAATCGTGTGGCTTTTTTTGTCATCTTATTTTACATCAATCTTTTCATCTAGCTTACTATATACACAGAGTATAAGTATACTAATCTAAATCGATGAAAACGAACAATAATACAAATAATTACATAAATATTTTCTACTATTTCATAATCTATAATTTTCTATTTGCAGTTTGGTCCATCCCATTGTTTTATCAAGGGTGTTAGGACACGGATATCTTAATTACGTATTTATTTACCTTGCTTTGATCTTCGTCTTGTATTCTTGTCTTGTTTTCTTCTCTGTTCTGTTTCCTCTTGCTGATGTAAATGCCTCGTGTTATTTGAATATATCTTCCTTGTATTCCTGTGTCCTAGCGCGCCTTCGTAGAAGAAAGGTTTCAAACCGCAATGCCATATTAATATCAGCAAGAGGAAACAGAACAGAGAAGAAAACAAGACAAGAAAACAAGACGAAGATCAAAACAAGGTAAATAAATACGTAATTAAAATATCCGTGTCCTAACACCCTTAGTTTTATCAAACGTTTAAAAGAATTTATCAAGAGGTACTTACGCTGAGTTTGCTTGTCATGTTCGATGTAAAACTTGATATCTTTTTTTGGTTTGATGCAATGAAACTCCTGAAGTCACTTTCAAGACGCACAAATTCCTTTGACAATACAACACCATATCCTGTATTAGCATTTATCATATTTTTCACTTTCAAAGTGTAGCCAGCGATTTTCTTTTGTAAACTCGCAGCTGTGAATGCATCCAGCAAAGCTATGTCCACCTCTTTTTTATATACCGCGTGCAAGACCTGATCTGTTGTTTCATATTGTCTTTCTGGAATAAGAATTTTTATATTAGTATTGAATATCCCTTACCAAAGGGATTTATTTCATAAGTAAGCACTAAGGGTTCCAATTGGAATAGAAACGGCTTCTGTGTTTTGTTAGATAGTCGGTGTTTGTTTGTTTATCGTTGCTTGTTGGCTGCAGGAGAGATGTGCTTGATCAAACCTCTTGTGGTATAGTTGTGTAAATCGTCTTGTGAATCGTCTCGTATTATGTTGTAATCGTTTCGTATTTCGTATTATGTTGTAATCGTATTGTTAATGCAATTTGTGTTGTATCAATTAGAAGTTTCTTGTACATTTGGAAAAAAATGTATTAGCTTTACTTCGTTGTTGTTAGCTTATCTTGTAGTTATTTTATATTTTCACAGATATATATGAAAAAAAATGGTCTTGATGGTCTTGATGGTCTTTTAGAATACCGGGTGAGTAAAAGAAAAGAAAAAACGTGGGGCGTTAACAATTTTACTGATGCAATTCAATCCGCAAATTGAATTCTGTAAGACTTCCTTGAATGTGAAGGAGAAGGTGGCCAACTTAGAGAAGAACATTTATTTGATCCAAATCGGTATTTCCCTTTTTATAACTGCGAGCAATTTTAATAAAACCTTGTTTCGCAAGATTCCTAAATAGCCAGCCCAACAAGGGAGATTTTGTAATACAATGGCATCAGTTGCTTTTTATTGACACCTCAAAGCAAAGCGATTAGCGACTGCAGACGAAGGGAATTCTCTCAACCAGTAATTCAAAACAAACATAGCCACAAAAGCTGCCCCGAAACCAGTAGAGCAAACTCTCGCAAAAGGTGATATTTGAGAGAAGTTACGTGCTTATAACGAAAGAAGAAGGATAAATCTAAAGATCTGCCTGGCGGATTTTGCTTATTTGATTGAGAAGCCAAGGCATTGCAATCCTGGCGCATTTAAAGCTTAAATGAAACGATTGCCACACAGCTGTTGAATCTTATAAACAAAATTCACCAGGCAGATCCTTAGATTTGCCCTTCTTCTTTGGTTATAAGCACATAAATTCTCTTAAAAAAAAAACGACATTTCGCGACTAATAGCTTTGAATTGAGGTGTCAATTAAAGCAACTGATGCTATTGTGTTACACAGTCTGTCCTTGTTAGCCATCCCTTCAATCAGATTCATGTTTATGCATGTGTGAACTAATAAACAATGACAAATATGCTGTTGCTCTATCAAAAAATGGAACAAGGTTTTCAATTCTTCATTTAACTCAATTCAGTTTGGAAAAAAACCAGTCGAGTCTGCACGCAGGCTAGAAATCTTGCAGCTTTAGTATATCTTGAGTGCTAGTTTCGAATCTAGAGTCCAAATGGTGTGCAATGAAATTTTCATCATGGCGCCCGTTCGTCGAAGTGATGTACATTGACAGTGGCGGAAGAAAGTCCACACATTTTCGACTAGGGTGGGTTAAAAGGTATGCCCAGACATTTTCGTTCATTTTAAATTACAATCCTAGCCAGATTTTGGAAAGTGGGGATGTATTTACCCCCTCATACCCTCCCTGGCTCCGCCACTGGCTAAGAATCTAGGCCTCGTTCACACTGCTCCGTTTTTGTACAAAATGGAGGGAGAAACATTCACTTTTGTCCGTACACATTGATTCGCATGATTACAAATACGGAGCCAAAGATATCCGTTTTTTATGCGTTCACATTGATCAAGTGCGTTTTCAAAGACGTCCGTTTTTTTGGACATCCACTTTTGCTAGTGTCTTCGAAAACCTCCGTTTTTGTGCCATTTTGAGCGGATCAGTGTGAACACTTTCACAAAAACGGAGATTTTTCTCTCCGTTTTTTGTACCAAAACGGGGCAATGTGAAAGGGGCCTTGATTAGTCTCTCATTTAGCGGCAGCAAAATGATGATGCAATTCTATCATTATACAGAAATGTTTTAATACAGAAGCTGGTCTTAACATATAAGATACTATCACTAAGAAATTGAGCTCACATATGCAAAAACGTATATTTTCTTTGCTAAAAATGCTTACTTGAATTCACTTTGCTGTTTCTTCTTACCCCAAGGTTATATTCAAAGGAGTTATTGACAGCTGCGCTCTAAGATGAATAAAGAAAGCATAATAAATCAAATGAAGACAGGTACTAGACTGATGATATTCGTCTAAGTTTGCTCCATTGATTTGAATTATTACTTACTGTTATAGTCATTCCACTAAAACTTAGTCCTTCGTTGAAGCGGAGTAGGTATTGTGGGGGTTTCGGGGGAGTAGGTATTGTGGAGCGAAAACAAGGACTCATGTAAGAAGTCTAGACAGATACCAGGTGAGTTAAACAATCTTGCAGCTTTTAAAAACCTGTAGAAAGTAATCTAATGGACGGATCTAAAATATTATCGCTTTCATCCAAGCCCGTAGGAAAAAGGGGGGCAGGGGGCTCAAGCCCCCAGTAATTTAGAAAACAATGGTGCTACGTCACAAGCATTAACTAGATGTATTGTTCTCTATTGTTTTAAGAACAATTGCCCCCCCCCAATCCGAAGCTTCTTCCTACGGCCCTGCTTTCATCTATCGATAAAAATCTGACTTAGCCAAGGTTTAGGAGGTATCTCTGTTCATATTTGTGAACATTTCAATAATCAGCAATCATCAGGTAGCAGAGACAAAGCAATATCCCATGAAGAATTGAAATTAGGAAATAATTCATATACTTGGTGGACCAAAGAGAAATTCACATATTTGAAAATTCATTATGCGGAGAATACAAATGCTATTGAGAAGCTAGACTAATTCCAAGAGTCTCTTGTTTCGCTCCCCAAACTGACTTGTCGCTGCAACTGAAGCGATAACAAACAACAACAACGAGCG
>REGL01000172.1:184216-200297 GCA_004194395.1 Aurelia aurita complex sp. Pacific
TGCATCGAAACATTGCTATAACAAATCAATTAATGATTCTCTATAAATTTCTCAGCCTTAATGGAATAGATGTTTTTCTGTAGTAGTGACTCTCTACCAAATTCTCACATCTATTGCAATCTGTTGGATTAAAGCTGAATATATCTATTCCTGCAACAGTTAAAGCAGTCTAAGGGACATTTTTGAACTATGCATTCAATTGTGCATCGAAACATTGCTATAGCAAATCAATTAATGATTCTCTATAAATTTCTCAGCCTTAATGGAATAGATGTTTTTCTGTAGTAGTGACTCTCTACCAAATTCTCACATCTATTGCAATCTGTTGGATTAAAGCTGAATATATCTATTCCTGCAACAGTTAAAGCAGTCTAAGGGACGTTTTTGAACTATGCACTCAATTGTGCATCGAAACATTGAAATCGAAGCAAATTCAAAAGCGACTCACCATCTTCAAGTGTTCTCACAGGTGCATCTTTAGTGACATTTGGGCCCGGTCCAATTGACGTTGAGGCATACGCTGACAGCTTATACCACGTGTATTCTTTCAAATTCTCAATCACTCCTGTCGTAAATTTCTCATCTTTGGTTCTGTCAACAAGTACAGATTTTTGAGGACCTGTCAAAGTCCCATTTGCATCACTTTCTGCGTAAAATACCCGATAACTTGTGATGATACCATTGACAACATCTGGGCCTGGCATAGCAAGCTTCACCTCCAGGCTTGTGCTCGACTTGCCTTTTGAGGTAATAGAGCTCGGGGGTCCTTCGGGACCTACAAATGAAACATATACGGTATAAACAGCAAGATCATAGCTTCAAGATTGTGTCAATTTGACCACAGCTAAGGTTATTATACAGAACTTGTGAACAATAATTCAAATGACTTACAGGAAGAGAGTTGGCAAGGAGGATCAAACTACCCTCGGGCACAAAAGGTTCAACGCGTCTCATTATTTGAAGGCTATAGTAAATTTTTTACAGATATCGTTGACTTGTAAAGTGTGGTCCAAATGCTGTTCCAATGAGAACCGAAGACACTGATATGAGTTGACATGTTCAATATTCGCATTGTTGAGGGTTAAAACCTCGGTTAAAACGGCACGATCTTCGAATTTTGTTGCTCGTGACGGCTTGCTGAAGAAAATCATTTTTGTCTAGGTAGTATCTCTTTGTTGTTTTTCTTATGTGCGGTGCACAAAGCCTAATAGTTAGTAGGGGGTCTTTAGCAAGGTTTACAGCAGTAAAACGTATTCAGCTAAACGAGGACAGATTTTGTAATACAATTGAAACAGTTGCATTCGATTGACACCTCTATTCAAAGCGATTAGCGAGTGCAGACAAAGGAAGTTCTCTCAACCACTAATTCAAAACAAACAAAGCCGCAAAAGTTGCCCCAAGCCAGTAGGGCAAAATCTCGTCTTGTGCAAGCGAAAGGTGGTTTTTAAGAGAAGTTATGTACTTATAACGAAAGAAGAAGGGTAAATCTGAAGTTCTGTCCGGCGGATTTTGTTTATTTGATTCAGGAGCTGCTTCGTAATCGTTTCATTTAAGCTCTGAATACGCGAGAATTACATTGCCTTCTGTTCGGCCCCTGAATCAAATGAACAAAATCCGCCAGACAGAATTTTAGATTTACCCTTCTTCTTTTGCTATAAGCATATAATTTCTCTTAAAAACCAGCTTTCGTTTGCACAAGGTGAGAGTTTGCTCTACTAGTCTCGGGGAAATTTTTGCGCCTTTGTTTGTTTTGAATTGAGAGAATTTCCTTTGTCTAGAGTCACTAACCGCTTTGAATTGAGGTGTCAATCAAACACAACTGTTGCTATTGTATTACAAAATCTGTCCTTCTTTTACAGCAGTCAAAACAAATTCAGCTAATGATTCAAATGATAAATGGTGCTAAGAATACTTACGGTCTTCAGGAGTAAAGGAGCATGTCCTCAACACAGGCCCAGCTCCTTTTTTGTTAACAGCTTGAACGAAAACACAATACTCTTTATACTTTCTCAGGTCACGGAAGGCCATTGTTGAGTTGCTTGTAGAATGTAAAACTTTGTCTGGCTCAACGTGGCGTTGTATAACTCCCAGCAAGATGAACTATTGAAACATTCATTTCCAGAAAGTTCTGACTTCAGCGAGAAGTAAACATTGTAGGAAAACACTAATCCATGAGCACAGTTCAATGGAAGCTTCAACCATGATAATCCCATTGAGGTGGATGACATGTTTTGGAAGCATGTGACATTAGGAGCACAAGTTGGCTTGTGTTCATCGGTTCTTACCGTCGTCGGTGCATTGAACGGTCCGCATCCGGCCAAATTACAACCTTTAATCCCAATGGAATATTCTGTCCAAAACTTCAACTTGCTTAAGGTGTAGCCAATGATGTATGAAGTTTGATGCTGGTCTTCTATGACGGAACTACAGTTGTGAGCACTCAAATAGTGCTGTCTGTTATCAAGATATTTTTGTGTGTGTTCGAAATTGCACCCCTTTAAGAGATTGCCGCAATTGCGTTCGCCTTTCATACAGGATTCTTTTGTAATGTTTGCTCGATACGTTATGTTTTCGCTTGTTCTGATGTCTGTTGCTTGAATGACGTAGTAGAGTATGATGCCTCTTTCTCCTGATAATCCAATGCAACCAGTGGCAATGCTTATTGTTGATGCCGTTACGTTAAGAAGACGGACATGTTTTACACTCAATGATGGAGCTAGAGAAGAAGAATATTTGAATGAATTTATTGATCAAGGGGCAAACAAGGATTATTGAGATTCCCATAGACGAACTACATGGCCGTAGTTATCGTTATTGGTAGGGTACCGGACGCTCTAACCAGTATGAGAGGTCTCAGTTTGGTGTTAGTGTGTCTTGTTTTGATCACAGGGAATCCACTACTAAGACTTCCTTCTAAAAGTAAAATTCGTTTCTTTCCTAAAAGATTGCTTTTGAACAGTGTCTTTGTGTTCACTCTGCGATGCCACAGTGAGGAGGAATTGGAAGTGCGGAGGAGAACGAACGGAGGAGGAGAACGAACAGAGGATAGTCAAAAGGAAAATGCGGAGGAGAGAGGAGAGAAGAGAAAGAGAGGAGAACACATTCTTCATAAGACACGCTAAAGAAGTTGCTTTTGCGTGCTAGGCAGTGTAGAAGTGGCCGTTGCGAATATCACATCACTGATTTAAAACTCCGAATCCATTCCAGAAAGAAGCAAAAATCTTAAACAATCACTTGTTAGTCTCTGTTTTGAATCTATTTGGTCGTGTGTCCTTGTATGAGTGAAAATAAAAACATCAATTTAAAAACGTTGAACGAATACAAGGAATCACGTCTTCAATCTATAAAAGAGTCTGAATGGAACGATATTTTTATACATTTTCGAATGGGAACAACCGTGATGGAAGCTCTAATGCTAGATTCACGAAATAGTCCCAGTTATCGCAACAGCAAAAGCAATGACAACAACAACAACAATATATATTTTTGCTCAAACTGGGACTTATGGACTTTCACATCAAAAAGTGGGACGAAAATAAACAATGGGCGCACAGATTTTTCTATTCCCTTTTAAACGAGGTTAATGGCCTCTTTTCGGTAGTTGGAGAATTTCAGGAGCTGTAGCGTTTTGGCATGCACTATTGCTAGATGAAGATTGCCTTCAAAATGAGGAAATTCCTGTTGAAACTAAAAGGTTTGTAATTCTTAGATTAAAGAAACATTCATGCGAATACTTGTGGCTTTTGTTCATTGCTAATGTCACTCAAAACTTGAATTTTGAGGCGTTTTATTATCTGACGATTGAGCTGAAAATTTAGGCCCACCGCCATTACTCGCCTTTTCGTACAGCGTTGCTATGGTTTCCATATCGGACATGAAATCGAGGGAAACAATTTCGTCCCAATTTTCAATGTGAAAGTCCATGAGTCGTAGTTATAGCGTCCATCAGCCTATCAATAGCAATAACTACGAACTTGCAATCAGTCTACTCTAATGCCACTCGATGGAATCCTTCGTATAAAATGAACAAAACTATCGCTCGATTCAAAGTATTCAGCAGAACAGCTGAAAGGCCTGCCAGAAGGTTAAATTAGACTTATGACATTTCGTCCCTTGTTTCCCTGCGTTCTTTGAATTGCTGATATCACTTGCTCAATAGTGACTCATACCATTACTCTTATAAAGTAAGCCCCCTGTTTCAAAATGACCTAAACTAGCGGGAGTTCTCTTACAATCAACAAAATCGGTTCAAAGTATGGCTTAAAGAGCTTAAACATTGAAAAGCAAACTTTTAGTACAAAGAATAATATTTTCCTGACCTACTAATCGCAAAATACCCGGGGGGGGGGGTGTACTTAGTATATTTGTCGGACGAGGATGTGCTGTTTTTAAGGGTATCTTTTTCACCAATTTTTCTAGCACAGGGTATCAAAATGAGGCAATTTTTCTAGAGCAGGTTGTCAAAACATCTCAAAAGGGGATGTTTTGTTAGATTGGCTTGTTTTACGGTCAAATTTCATGTTTTGGAGTATACTTTTCACCAATTTTTTCTAGCGCAGGTTATGAATTGGAGCGAAAAAGTCTGGAGCAGGGTAAACAAATTTTTTTTCGTGGGCACACCCCCGTACAAATTTAGGTCAAGTACCCACCTGGGGAAAATACATACCTTTCAAGCACTAATCTTTCTCTGTAGAAACAAAATAGATCCATCGCAGCTCGCAGCTATGAGAACTCTACGCCGTATCAACCGCTTTTGGTATGCAACATCAAAAACTATCTAAATAGCGCCTCCTCATTGATTGAAAACGAACATCTAGCAATTTGATTGGTCAATACGGATCCACACCATATTGGCCTAAAGGGGGCCCATTTTAAAAGATTAATGGTATGAGTCCCTATTGCCAAGTGATATCAGCAAATCAAAGAACGCAGGGAAATAAGGGACGAAAAGTCATAAGTCTAGGTGTAAATCCTTACCTGTTTCATTCGTTCGGATACACCATTCTTTAGCTGGGCCACTTCTTCCTTCAACTTGTGCAGCAAGCGAGACTTTATATTCCCTTCCAGGTCGCAAATTTTCTATTAAATGACTGGTCATGTTTTCACGAATTGTGATCATTGTAGAAGTCGTACTAACTCTGGGTTGAGAATATTCCTCACATGTCAAGTAGTACCCAGACAGTAACCAACCGTTCAACAACTCAATATCGGTTAATGATGACCATGTCAGATTCAGTCTGTAAGGATTGACGACTTTGACATTGAAGTCTGGAGGAACAACCTCAGGCTCTGGGGAAAAAATACAAGAAAATAAGTTGTACATGTAGGGAGACCGGGGACAATTATAACAAGGAATACACAGCTTTGTGTAGGACTTAGCAAGCTGAATTTTTACAAATTCAAACATAACTTCAGCGATACTTTAAATCCTTTGCGCCCTATAAATGATGGTATTGAGGGTACGGAGCACTTTTTGCTGCTCTGCTCTGCCATGCTTATGATGAAGATAGACGCGATCTTCTCAACAGTGTGAATGCGATATTGCAACCCCATGGATTAACAAACCTTTCAAATCAAAATTTACCCCAACTCGTCCTGTATGGCCACGAAGAGTTATCTTTAGATTCAAATAAAAAATTCTCGAGGCAACGTTAAAATATATTGAGGTCTCAGAACGGTTTCAGTAAGTTCCTAAGTTTGTTGTTAAAAACCTCCTCTCTCTTGTAATTTGTTTTTTCTCACATTCGTTTTTTGTTGTTTTAATTTTTGTTAACGGAATTATGTCATTGTTATTTGCCATTTGCTATTTGTAATATGTAATTTGTAATATTTAAATGTAACATTAATTTGAATCTCTATGTTAAATGTTATGGTCGCAGGGTTGCAATGTATTTCCATGCTCCTTGTGGCATCGTCTTGTAACCTTTGTCTGTTGATTGTAAATTTTATGGGAATATAAAAAAAATTATAACAAGGGGCAGTCGCAGCACTGGCTCTCACACCTTGCAGAAAATTGCAAAAAATCTAGTTCTAATCTAATCTAATAAAAATAAACCCTCTACATACGACTTAGTTATGCTTTCGTTATCCTTCGCAAAGTTTGCCAGATTTGAACGTTCGATCTAAGCCTCTTTTCTAGCAAGTATAAAAAGGTATATGCATTTGTTCTTGAAAATGAGTACCTAGCCTATACGAAAAGTAGGGTGAAAAGGTTCTTACATCAAGGAGTAAAGCGAGGGGCAAATCAATCGAAAATTCTCGCATACTTTTCAAAAGATTTTGTAACATCTTGCAAAAGCTCGAAAATCTTTGAAAATCTCGAAAAATATTTGAAAATTTCAAGATTTGGAATCCCAAAAGTCTTGGAGATCTTCAAATAATCGTAAGGCCAGGAGAAAGACGACAAACATTTTCATTCAAAGACGCATTTGAAGACTAAAATTCATGTTAATTGTAATTAGGGCCAAAAGGCCAGATATCAAAGGCAATGTGTCCATGTAAGTACAACCTTTAATGACTCAAATCACGTTTTATAATCAATGTTGACAGTCCAGAAACAACCCAATTTCAAATCAAGAGTAAATAACCTATTTGAGTCTTTGAAAATAAATCTTTGAAATCACAAAAAAATCTCAGAAATCTTTGGGAAATCTGAGAGACTTTTAAAATCCCAAAATCTCGTACGCTGATTTGCCTCTCGAAGTAAACAATGAAGATTTCAGGCTTTTGACGCATATACTGGAAAAAATGCCCTGCCTGAAATGTAAACAAATAAACTTTACCTCCTTGTTCTGTTCTGACGAAGATCTGTGTCATTGGCCCAATAGCAAAGTTGTTATATGCACCAATGATGAAAGAATAATTCGTAAAAACTTCTAATCCAGAGATCATCTGTTGATCTTGAGCACTGGCAAACAAAGTATCTTGAAATTTGTGGGTGGAGTTGACTTGTGTGAAGTTCGTCGAATTAACAGGACTTTTTAAAACCAACATGGATTCATAATAAACTCGGTAGCCTTTAGGCTCGCCAGACCATGCTGTGTTTGGGATGGGATTTATCGTGAAGTGTACCTCGGTCCTAGTTTTGGACATCACTGTCATGTTTGGTGCTGCTGTAGGTACTGTGAGGGAGAGAAATCTTTCGTAAATATCCGCCAACAATCATTAAAAGATAGAAATATCCACAGGCAAGGGCGATGCTACACCAGTTTTCGGGGAAGGGAAGACAAGAATAACGGAATTTCTTACCCATTAGTTGCCCACTTCTCTTATCTGCCCTTTTGTCGACCAGTTTGAGCCAGAAAGATCACAAAACTCTGTCTACAACGTTGTGTTAAATAACCCAGAGAGAAATGACAAAAGGAAACCACGTTTTATGCAGAATTTACTGACCGTTTCTACTCAAATTGATCAACACAGATGCAGATAAGAGAACTGGGCAACTAATAGGTAACAAATCTTTGTTATTCTTGCCTTCCCTCTCAAAAATAATTGGTGCATCATTGCCTCAGAGGCCACATTTCGTTTATATCGTAAATGACGAAATAAGGTTCAAAAATAGCACAACTACATAACTAAAGTTATTTCAGCAATTTAGTTTTGTTTTCTCAATCACTGTTATGAAAGGTTATTGTGCTCTGATTGAGTTGGANAAATCTTTGTTATTCTTGCCTTCCCTCTCAAAAATAATTGGTGCATCATTGCCTCAGAGGCCACATTTCGTTTATATCGTAAATGACGAAATAAGGTTCAAAAATAGCACAACTACATAACTAAAGTTATTTCAGCAATTTAGTTTTGTTTTCTCAATCACTGTTATGAAAGGTTATTGTGCTCTGATTGAGTTGGAGCTCTGCCGGGCGCATGAGCATTAACCTATTGCACGGGGGGACACATACAATTCCTCGGACAAACTGTATATTTTGTCTCCCCAACAAGTACCGCATAAATAGTGTTTATCATTGCACAAATTGGCTATTGCTGCACGTTGAAAGGAAGCAGGACTGCTAACTGCAGTTATCAAAGTAAACTTTTTGATCAGCAAAAAAGAAAGTTTGGTGATCCTTCCAAAATTCGTACATTTTGGGTTACAAAAGATTAACTTGATGAAATAACAATACATCATGAAATCATATCTTACCATCTTCTTTAGTGTTGAAAGTCACGTTGACCGGATTTCCCACTCCGCGAATAAACAGTGGCGCAATCGTCGTTTCGTATGTAAAATACGGTCGAAGACTTTTGGCGATAATCGAATCACCAGCTCTATACATGATTCTCCTGTAGACTGAGATGAGATTTGAGCCGAATTTAGAGTATCCTGCAAACGATACATTGTATCCAGCTTGCGTGGCGTAAGTGATGCGTGATGATGGTTGGGTATCGATTTGTACAGTCTTTGAGGTGGTCTCTTTGACGTAGGCTGTCACAGGTGTGAGATCAACTTGAAAAGAGAAAACAGTATCACAAATCACAAATCACAAATCATCACAAATCGCTTCAAATGTAAATTCAGCTCTAGAGCTGGTCTGGATGGACTTGCGCCAAGTCTCGCTCTTGATCAATCAGTACGGGAGTGATCTTTGTTTGACCTTGCCTTGTTTTTGTGTTCGAAGAATGAAAACATAATGGAGGGGCTTTTGCTTCGACCGCAAGGAATACACCTACCTAGGTACATAGGAATCAGGACTGTTGTAACAATGGGCATTATTTGTGCATACAATCGAAACAATCAACGTAGAATTNTCTCCTGTAGACTGAGATGAGATTTGAGCCGAATTTAGAGTATCCTGCAAACGATACATTGTATCCAGCTTGCGTGGCGTAAGTGATGCGTGATGATGGTTGGGTATCGATTTGTACAGTCTTTGAGGTGGTCTCTTTGACGTAGGCTGTCACAGGTGTGAGATCAACTTGAAAAGAGAAAACAGTATCACAAATCACAAATCACAAATCATCACAAATCGCTTCAAATGTAAATTCAGCTCTAGAGCTGGTCTGGATGGACTTGCGCCAAGTCTCGCTCTTGATCAATCAGTACGGGAGGGGAAATGCAGGGGGGGGGGGGATTAAAAAAGAAAGGGAAGAGAAAGGGGAAGAAGAGCTTCCGTTTTTCCGTACCGATACCCCCGTCCAAATCTGTCAAACGCGGACAATAGGGCCTGGTTTTCGTAACGCGTTGTTCACAAGTCTCGCTCTCCCTCCCTTTCTTTCTTCCTTTCCCCTCCCGTACTCCCTCCCGTTTTAATTCCCCCTTGTACTCATTTCCCCTCCTGTATTGATTGATCAAGAGCGAGACTTGGCGCAAGTCCATGGTCTGGACCAAACGATCAGTTGATTAGACCTTTTAGCTATTCTTCAAAAAAGAGCCTGGATCGAGCAATATTTTCATACATTTCTATACACGAGATTCGATCGAGTGGCCTGCTTCTATCATATTTATGCTCATTCTAAAATTCTACAAAATGTCACAAAATATTGTTCGATTCAGATTCTTTTCAGAATACATTAAGTACAAACATTTTCGGCGTGACAAACTTTCGGACAACGATTTGTCCGAAAATTTATTTATACGAAAAATGGAGTTGTCCGAAAATTTGTCACGCCGAAAATTTTTGCATAGATATGCGCATGCGCATTGTGAATTAAATGCCAACAATAGGAACCAAGACAAGAAATATGAAATCGAATCTCCTGCACGTCATGAAATAATATTGCAAAAATATGAAGTTTTTGAAAAATACAGTTTCCAATCCAATATTATTGTCATTAGTCAAACATATGGTCAAAACAAATAACAACAACTTTTCAACTCATCATCGTCTATCTCGATTTACATGCTCTCAGTATTGCTGACGTAATTCGAGAAGAATTCATATCAAAATGGCCACAAAATTGATGATGCTATCAAAACGACATAGAACAAAACCCATTTGCAGATTTAACGTGGCACAATTTCAGGGCCTATGTAAGCGCGTTTACAAAAAAATGACGACTACGAATAGAAATGAGAAAATTAGTGAATTTTTTGCTTTTCTTTTTTAGAAAATTTGATGTTAGAAGGGGACTTTGGGACATGAAAGGGCTTTATTCCAAACTTTATGAAGGTTTTTTGTTTCAATAAATCTAAAAACTGATGTGATTTTGCATAAATTGTTCAAAGACTAGTCAAATGTTGTCCGAAATTTTTTTGTCCGAAATACCAAACATGTATCCGAAAATATTTTCGCCTAAGTTTATTGTCCGAAATTTTATCCGCCGAAAATGTTTGCACTTAACGAAGCTAAAAGGTATATTGTACCTCCCAAGCGCTAAACGATGGCACAAAATGCTAGCTGTATATTGCTGCGCACCTCTACGTTACAAGGATGTACAGGGTGTCCCAAAAAAGTTGTGCCCCGTTTATCTGAAGATTGTGGCAAAACGGCAAAAGATTCTCGCCAAACGTTTGGATGATGGTGCTCTTCAGATATTCAATTAAAGTTTGTTACCATCATCATCAAAATCCGTTGAAAAATGATGGAGCTATGACCTTCAGGAGACCAAATTTTCCCGATCACTGAAACCAGCGGTCGGTTATCTTGTCTTACTATTTTTGCAGCGATTAATAGCCTCATGGATTGAAAATGAAACAGCAGCCTCCAATGTCATAGCTCTCGTGAAAATTCCGATAATCCTCGGAGAATTCCACTATTTCTGACCTCACAGAAATTTGTTCTTACCTCACGTGAAGATACTTATCACTGCAAAATAGTAAGCCTTATGGACCCACCTACAGGTAGGGGCGGGGCATTTAGTATTTACTATTGATAGTAAAATAGTAAAGATTCGTATTTGGTGAATCCCGCCCAGTGAATCCCCCAAACTGTGTCCTTACCTCCAACTGAACTTGTTGATGTCTCAAACTTGCATCTAACATTTTGACAGTCCGTCCATTCACCTGCAAATTTCTTTGAGTAGTACAGCAGTCGTTCATCTGCTCCAAAGTGACGAAATTTTAGCACCAAACTTGACTTATGCTCGCAGTATTCTTCGTCTTTAGAAGGACAGACTTGAAACCTGTGGATAATAATCATCAGGATTGAATTATTGATAATACCATGGGTGTGAGGACACAATAAGCCTTGAGGGAAATGAAATGATTTGCATATTTTTCTAAGCGAGGAGATTACTTATCCCTTTTTCACACATTTCGAAGTGAAAGAATTTCTATAAGTTAATTTTATCCATATTTGAATGTTCAGAAAAAAATCACAAAAAATATTCCAGCCTTCCATCTATCAGTCAAAGTTTGACTTATTCCAATATCTCAAGTTTTCTCCGCATAACAAATTTCCAAACGTGTAAAAGTGTTTTCAGCCCAACCGGTAGGAATCTTCGCCTATGTTGAAATGCCATAACTGTCTCTTCTTTGGCATTGGCAGCCTTTCTCAGTCACATCTACTTATCATAAGTTGACTTCTGTGCCATGATGTTGTGGATGTTGTGGCCTTGTCCTATAGCCAATAGACCTTTTAACTAGTCTACAAAAGAGCCTGGATCGAGCGTTATTTTTATACATTCCTACGCGCAAGGTTCGATCGAGTGGCGTTAGAGCTTCCATCACTATTGTGCACATTCGAAAATTCTACAAAATGTGGCAAAATATCGCTCGATTCTGATTCTTTTCAGAATAGCTAAAAGGTTTATTTCAGAATAACGATTTTTCCCAGATTTGTTTTTCTTCATTCATTAAACGAACAAACGAACAAACAAACAAACAAACAAACAAACAAACAAACAAACAAACAAACAAACAAACAAACAAACTATTTACAAACCAACGAGGCTAATTAACTACGTGCCATCCATAGTGGGAAAGGACTTGTAGTCAGCGAGTTCCCACTATGTATGGCACTTACAATTAAATTAAAATTGTTCCAATGTCGTAAGAGAGGGACAGCCCGGGAGCAAACGATATTCGCCATTGTGTTAGGCTCTTTAAGGTCCCAGATTTTCTCCCTCTTGTAAAATTTTGTCCAACGCAAGGTTCTCAAATCGAAACTCTGTTTTAATAATGGCAATAGAAATAGGCCAGAAAATAATGGCACAGAGCAGAACTTACGAACAGAAAACATAGAATTCTTCCTCAAATCAATATCAAAACTGCTATACTTTAAACAGCTCGGAAAAAAAATGATGATTTAGCCACTTTTTTCGTGCACAGCAAATTTTTAGCAGATATTTAAAATCCAGAAATATAAAAAAAACCAGTGCGTTAAGAAGGACAGAATTAATAGGCAAGTGATAATGAAAATAGCTGACTTACGATAAAGCACAATCCACTCCACGCAAATTGATACTTCCAGCAAATACTTGCTTTACCTGCAAACAAAGTTCACCCAATAAATGACTTCAAAGTAAAAACAAAAGGCTGTAGAATAGGTGTAAAACTGTGGAATAGCCTCTCAGCCTTAACTGTGAAATAGCCTCTCAGGCTCTCAGCTTAAAGGTCTACCAGGGGAATTTTGTTTATTTGATTCAGGAGCTGTTTTGTAATCGTTTGATTTAAGCCCTAAATATGCGAGACTTACAATGACTTCCGCTAGGCTTCTGAATCAAATAAATAAAATCGGCGAGACAGATCTTTAGATTTACCCTTTTTCTTTCGTTATAAGCACATAACTTCTCTTAAAAACCACCTTTCGTGTGCACAAGGCGAGTTTGCCTTACCAGTTTCGGGGAAACTTTTGCAGCTTTGTTGGTTTTGAATTACTGGATGAGAGAATTTCCTTTGTCTGTAGTTGCTAATCACTTTGAATTGATGTGTCAATCAAACGCAACTGTTGCTATGTATGTATGTATGTATGTATAAAATTCTTTAACGTGAATGACAGGGCTAAGTTAACAACTTGTTTACAGCCTGGTTGACAGGGCTAAGTTAACAACTTGTTTACAGCCTGCTATTGTATTACAACATCTATCCTTGTTGTGTCTGATGCTATATTGTTACAGAATCTAATCTTGTTCGGCCAATTCTACAAAAGAGGCTGGATCGAGCAATATTTTCATACATCTTTATATGAGAGATTTGATTAAGTGGCGTTAGAGCACAGAGCTTCTATCACTGTTGTGCACATTCGATAATTCTCCCAAATGTGCTAAAATTTTCGTTCGATTCAGATTCTTTTTCAGAATAGCTAAAAGGTCTATTGGCTGGAAAATGAAAATTGCAGTTAATTTGTTTAAAGATCAAAGATTACGATCAGTAATTATTACCTCGTTTATGATTTTGTTGCAGAAGAAATTCGTCTCAGGTCCTTGTGGATTCTTAAAGTGCGAAGCTGCTCTTGGGAAGAGAACCCAAGCGACGACATTCATATTAATTTTCACATCAGCATTACCTGAAAANAATTCTCCCAAATGTGCTAAAATTTTCGTTCGATTCAGATTCTTTTTCAGAATAGCTAAAAGGTCTATTGGCTGGAAAATGAAAATTGCAGTTAATTTGTTTAAAGATCAAAGATTACGATCAGTAATTATTACCTCGTTTATGATTTTGTTGCAGAAGAAATTCGTCTCAGGTCCTTGTGGATTCTTAAAGTGCGAAGCTGCTCTTGGGAAGAGAACCCAAGCGACGACATTCATATTAAGTTTCACATCAGCATTACCTGAAAATTAATCGAAGGAACTAATCGAAGGAACAATTCAACAATTGCCGTGCACCCATACCGTAGTCTGTAATCTGATAATGTCACATTATCAGCATTTGAATAAGGGTGCAGCTTGTGCTCCACAAACAAGCACTAACTAATATGCCGGGTGTCCGAAAGCGCTGTATCTGCGTTTGCCGAGCCATACAATCATGAGTCATGCAGCGATTTCAATGAATCACCTATCAATTTGAAGCAAAAAGACTATCTTAGAATCGGAAATTATTGCACTAAAATCAAGCATATTATTCTGGAGTTCTGTACGATTTTACTTGGAAGCTAGCATAGGTTTCAAATCTTTAACTCGGCGTAAAAAGGTTAGTGTAAAATTCAATGACCTATTCCTTCTGATTGAATGGCTTAAAAGAAACTTTAGATACTTATTTATAATCCTACCGTTGGACTTTGCAGAAATTTTGACTATTTTTCGAAATCACAGCAAATCTTACATTTCAACTCATTTGAAGATGTGACGTCATCAAATTTCTAAATCATAAACCAGATGAGTGACAAACTTTTGCTTGATACCATATTGTGGGCATTCATAAGCTATTGTTTTCTACGAAATTAATTAATGTTGCGTCAAACAGGTTAGAAATTACGATGGTTTCAAGTTTTTTTGAAGATTTTTCTTGAATTCTTGAAGAAGAAGAAAAAGACTCTTATTCTGAAAATATTGAAGATTTCAGAAAAATCCAACGATAGAATTATAGAGAAATAGCTAAAGTTTCTTCGAAGTCATTCAGTTAACAGAAATAGGTCATTCAATTTTACACCCGCCTTTTTAAAGATTTGGAACCTATGCTTTGGAAGCTACTTTCTTAAAAGTCTTGAAAAAAGCTAATGGAATATCATCAAATTTCATCTCATTTTAAGCGTTCACATGACAAAAATTGCATCGACTATCTTCTAAGGAACTGAACTAATACCGCGATCCCGTATTTTTGCTCCGTGTAATCGGGGTGTGCGCATCGACATGTATGAAGCACATATTTGTCATTAGGTTCAGCTCTTTGGGGGACTAGCATACTTGCATTCCCATTTTGTAGCTGAAGCTGTGCAAGAGTTAAATATGAAAAATATTAATATGAAAAACGTTGTCAACATTTTTAGCTGATCATGAAGCCCAACGAACACCCTAATACCCTTCAATCAAGTCTGTCCATAAAATAGATTAGCAGCCATTATGGATTTGAAGTTTGCTAGGCAACGCTAATTATGCGACCTTGATTCCAAACAACAAAGCTAAATTGTGGTTGTTGCTTACTGATAAGATTACATTGTTGTCATTCGAATAATTAGGATGTTTTCGAGGAATTATTCATGTTCGCTAGAGACCATTTCGCAATTTGTAGAAAGGGACTGAGGAGAGCGCGGCCCATTCTGACAGCCTTGGAAACAGGGAAATCTAGGGAATCCCCTCTTCTTCAGTGGAAAGTGTTACATCTCTCTCCAAATTCAAGTTATTTTCGATTTATTTGCAACTTCCAAGAGTTATGCGATGCTTGTTTAGTATGGTAAGTGTTTTCTTTGGACTATTTAGCCGTTTTGCAATCTTTTTGCTCATTTGTGAATGTATTTTGAGCCATTTTATTTCAGTTGTTTCACTCGACTTTGAAACGGCTCAGTTTAGGCCCAGCTAACCTACGACGAAGTGTTGCTTGTTTACTGGATAATTGAACGCATTTACGGCAATGCAAGCAAATTAAAAGTATTATTTGGAATCCTCCAAAGCTTCACAATGAGATTATGTACTGTTTTGAAAAATTTAACAAGCAATAACAGGTCAAACCAAGTCAATTGAAGTCGAGGAAGGTGATGCAAGATCAATAGGCCTAACTTGAGCCGCCTCAAACTCGAGGGAAGCCACGGAAATAAAATGGCTCAAAATACATTTACAAATGAGCAAAAAGATTGCAAAACAGCTAAATAATGCAAAGAAAACACTTACCATACTAAACAAGCATCGCATAACTCTTGGAAGTTGCAAATAAATCGAAAATAACTCTATTTTGGAGAGAGATGCGAGCGAGCCGCCAACCGTACACTTTGCACTACAGAAGAGGGGATTTCCTAGATTTCCTACTTGCTGCCAAGGCTGTCAGAATGGGCCGCGCTATCCTCAGTCCCTTTTCCAAATTGCGAAATGGTCTATTAGATTTAGTAATTTTGAATTGGTCATTCCGATAGGGGAGATTTTCTGCAGAAATGTGCAAAAATGCATGAAAACGACCAGCAACATTACATTGGGTTTCCTTCCTAACAATAACGACACATTCACTCATGTATTTTGTCCTCTTGGGAGAATGGAATGCCCCTGAATAAGTTTTTCATATCTGGGCGAAGACTTGTTCACCTGGGGGGGGGGGGGTACTTCACATATTTTGGGT
>REGL01000172.1:262100-273509 GCA_004194395.1 Aurelia aurita complex sp. Pacific
AAAAAAAAAAAAAAAAGATGTCTTGCTAACTATTAAAACTGTACTAACTATATGAGAAGCAACGTAAGTAACTAATAACAAACCTAAAAACTATAAGTTCTAATTTTGCCACTGATCTACCTGCATATATATTTCATACTGACTGACTCACTAATGCTAAACGAGACATAGCATTGTAACCGTTTTATCAAATTAACAAAATTGCTTTCGAAGACTCCACATAGATAATACAGAATATAAATTGAAACACGACTCCCTGGAAGAGCAGCAAATTTTCCCTAACAGTTGTAAAATTACTTTTTTTCCTTGTACCGGGTGAGTCAGAAAAAAGAATCCCCGTTTGAAAGGTCACGGCTCCCTGGATATCAAGACATTGATATCGGCAAATATGTAGTTTGATGGTAGAAATGTTCATATCTACCATAAAATTTACCTGACTGAAATCGGCCACTCCGTTCTGAAATTATGAAGGATTTTCTCCAGAAAGCCTCTTCAAAAAACCTTCAAAACGTGCCCAAAATCATGAACAAATTTCCCTTACATTTCTGCCTTATAATGGCCTTACAGCAATGACTTGTGGGACGCTTTAGCACGTGCTATCCTCTTGGGAGGACGAACAAGTCCTCCCCCTGGTATCGATGGCCTATTCAAGGGGATTCCATTCTCCCAAGAGGACAAAACACATGAATTTATGTGAGTGTCTTCAATTTTAGGGAGGAAAATTTGCTCATTGTTTTCATTCGTTTTTGCAGGTTTTTGGAAGGGGCTTTCTGCAGAAAATCACCCATATCGAAGGGAAGGATTGGCCGATTAAGGCCGGGTAAATTACTGAACCTAATTGAACATATTGGCAATAAAACAAGACAATTTTCAATATTATTGCTTTTATATTCATGGAGCAGTGGCCTTCCAAGCGGGGATTCTTTTTTCTGACTCACCCGGTATATAAATTGAATTGTATTATAGATTGTAAATTATAATTTGCATTGTTTTGATATGCTGTAAGGGATTTTTGTGCTTGAAATAAAATGAATATGAGACATTTTAGCTCTTTTACAACAGATTCTGGATAGAGTAATATTTGTATACAGTTTTATTAGAAATGATCGCTGAGAGGCATCAAAGCTTCTATAAATTGTTGTGCACATTCGAACGTTCGTCAGATTTCTAAAAAATGCTTAAAAATATCACTCGATCCAACTTTTTTGTATAAGACAGTAGTGCCCCGCAAATAAAACGCAAATTTAAGAAACACAGACCCTGAATTTTAGAATAATACCCCCTTTTTATAGAAAAATGGTACAGGTTTGAAAAAAACCTTGTTTCTTACTTAAAATTTCCAGTTGAATTAAACTGTGCATATTCAAATGAAAACAAGAATTTTGTATGGAAACTAAGCAAAAGAAATCCCGGGGGGGGGGCACTACACGTATTTTGGTTACGGGGACGTGCTATCGGGAAGGTTATCGATTTTTACGATTTTGGTATAAGGAACGGTATTAATTTTGGCAATTTTGGTATCAGTATAAGGTCGGGTATACCTTTTCGGAAAATTGGTATAAGGTCGGGTATACTTTTTCGAAAAATTGGTATAAGTAACGGGTATGTTTTTGAAGCTCCGATGGCACGTTTCCGACCAACACCTGGTCAAGTACCCCCCCCCCCCATAAGAAATACTGTAACATTTCCTGGAAGTGAAAATTTACAAACACAAATCAAAATGATATGTTTTGTATCACAATCATAGAGCTCGTGTCTGAGTAGTTGATCGACAATACATGATTTTTCAAATAAGAAACTTTACCCTAATTTGAAGTTTATCTCATTTTAAAAGAAACGCCTCAGACCTGAAGTTGAAAAGTAGTTTCTTATATGCGGGACACTACTGTACCTCAAAAGTCTATTGACTGTATACGCCCACTGTGTAGTCAGACTGTTCATGATCATAATTTTATGAAGGATGTTTATCTTGAAAATTTTACCTTGAAAATTTCATAGTTGTTGTAATCTAACCTTGAAAATTCCATAGTTGTTCTCGTTGTCTTACTCCCAACTTCAAGTTTCTAAATCTAACTTAAGTTACATCCTCGAGTAGAGATTTACTACCTTCTACTTAGATGCGATGGTACAAAACTGACGGAAGTCTACGATATAAAAGGGTCAGACCCATTGCATGGTTTGGCGTGGAACTGCCAGTCCCCTTCTCTTCTTTTGACTATTTGTGTGTTGCTTTCTTGTTTTGTTTTGTCCCTTGTATTGCTGATATTTTTTAGTCTTGAATGCATTTGTAAATTGTAAATACCGTTCTTGGTGTAGGCCAGATGACCTTGTGTCTTCCTACACCAAGAGTGGTACAGTAGTGTATTTAGATTAATTAGTTTTAGTTCATTATGAATAGAAAAACCCTACTTCCTTGCCATAAAATAGCACACTGGGAACAAGCTTCTGCAGAGCTGAGATAGGAGCGAGATAATTTCAATATTGGTTGATCAAACGCACAATTAACACTGACACCTGCTGATTGGCTGAAAATGGTATTTCTAGCCAATCGGGACAGGAGTAGACAGGAGTTTAATAGAGCAAGTAAGTAGCCAATCAGTACATAGAAATTGTGACGTAATCCATCATTATTTCATCATGTTGAAACAGATTGCTGCTATGATAAATGTTGAAGGCTCAGTTCAAACACATTCACGACAGGATGCGACAGAGTGTGCACATATCAAGAGGGTTCTGAAGGAGAAAAAGTAACTGACCTAAAAGAAACAACATGCATCAAGATTGGACGACTGCAGTTTATTGGATGAACTTTATGGCATATTTGTCCGTCAGAGATTAACCCACAGACTAATAATAATACATTATATATAACAGTAATTCAATCAGCTACACTGTATCAGCTGCTATTAAGGGAAGCTCCATTAAGAGAAGCACTTCACGCACAACGTGCTGAGGATTTCAGTGGTCATCTAGATCGAAATCTTGCCAAAGAAAACTCATTTCGACTATGACATAGCTGTGTCTATTCCCTTTGATATCCGTCTAAAGTAACATGTTGTTAAAATATTCCTTTGCATAACTATGAACAGCAGCCTTGTAGAGCGAACCTATGACGAAACTTTGGTCAAATAAAGTGATGAAGAGAAAATAACGCCAAGAAGCAACAAATTCTTTCCCAAGGAATCACCCCGTACGACGGCGGGCCAGCTCGGCGCCGCAGGCGCAGAGTCGCAACCCTAGTCTTAGACCAAAATATGAATAAATACAATGCCTTCGAACAGAAAATATAATAGTTCAACGAGGAGCATCTAAAATTCATCCACTTTGGAAGTTTAAACGTAAAATCTGAGGATTATGGATCTTATGAAAAGAGCGAAAATTGAAAGCAGAGGTCAGCGGTAGACTTATAATAATAATCGTAGTATCCGGGAGGGACGTTAAACAAAGAGTCCCGTGCAAGGTTGTAGCTAGACTGACTACAAATTCGTAGTTATCGCTATTGATAGACTGATGGACGCTCAAACTACGACTCATGAACATATACGTTGACAATGATGACGACATTGTTTCACCTCGATTTCATGTCTGGATATGAAACCATAGCAACATTTTACCAAAAGCTCAGTGCTCCATGCAATGGCGAATGGGCCTAAGTTGCCGGCTCGAGCCTCCGATGCTAAAATGCTTCAAAACAAAAGTTTTCAAAACATGTAAAAAGTGTGTGTAGCTTTATTTTGATTCGATTATTTACAGGTAGCTAACAATATATACACCATTTAATAATATATACAAGTTAACTAATCTAGATCGAATTTACATAACTAATAATAAAAACAAATTTTTTCTTACCTATATAACTAAACTCTAAACTGGTTGGTACTTGCAGGCACTACATTTGCAATTCGGACCATCCAATTGTTTCATTAAAACCTTAAAACTNAACATTTTACCAAAAGCTCAGTGCTCCATGCAATGGCGAATGGGCCTAAGTTGCCGGCTCGAGCCTCCGATGCTAAAATGCTTCAAAACAAAAGTTTTCAAAACATGTAAAAAGTGTGTGTAGCTTTATTTTGATTCGATTATTTACAGGTAGCTAACAATATATACACCATTTAATAATATATACAAGTTAACTAATCTAGATCGAATTTACATAACTAATAATAAAAACAAATTTTTTCTTACCTATATAACTAAACTCTAAACTGGTTGGTACTTGCAGGCACTACATTTGCAATTCGGACCATCCCATTGTTTCATTAAAACCTTAAAACTTTTTCAAAATTTCTGCTGATTTTATTTCGTTTGGTAAGCCATTCCAAATCTGTGGCCCGATAGACTTCAGACTTTTAGACCCAAATGTTGTTTGATTAGGCCTGACATGGGCTAAATTATTTGGATTTCTTAACGAATAATTTGAAGAGCGTAATTCAAAAATTCTCTTCATAAATGGTGGATTCAAATAATTCAAGGTTTTGAATATTTCAATGCAAAGGAGTCTTTGCGAGCAACCTGCATCCAAAGTGTGTCCAAAGTTTCTTTGTTGTCGTTGTTGCGAGAACAGAGACTCTGTCGTGAGTCTAGGCTAATGCGGGGGTGGAACGCCATCATGAAACATCGAAGGCAGTAGTAACAAAGCCGTCTTAATATGTCTCTTGTTTTGTTGAATATCGACTTGTCTCAATTCAATTGTCGTCACAAAATGGCTCCAAATAAATAATGATGAAAGTAGCAGCTGCATGAGTCTTGATCTTTGGATTTGATCTTTGGATTTTCAAAAGAATTGACTGTAAGAACAAACCGAACAAACGGTTGCAAGGCAGGCATCGATCTTCGAATTTTGTAATACCAACAGATCGAGATAGGCCTGTTATCCTCCTGTTATCAACATTTTTCCAAATATTGCTTCAGATAGTTTTCAATGCCCAAAACGCTGCACTCTCTGACTAATGTTATTTCTAGTTTAAAAATTCATTAGATATAACGCTGGAGAGAGAGTAATTGCCCGTGCACATCTTTCTGTGCCAGACATTCCTCACGATTAGATCGAGTGTTTAGGCCCTTTTTCAACCATTTTGCACCACTGTTTCCTATTTGATGGATTGCCAATGATGTGGTAGAAAGCTGCTCTTTGCGACTGAGAGAAGGAGGAAGCGTATACCCGTTGATGTCGATGTCCTCGCGTTCACCCAATGCTAATGCACCCAAATCTGCTTCATCATACTCGATATCCATATCTTCCAACTCCTGCTCTTCAGCGTTGTGCATGTACGCTCGTTGAATTGTTGTTACCTCGTCGATGAAGTTACTGAATTCATCGACGTTTCGTAAAAATCCAAATATACCTAAGGTTAGTAAATTATGCGAGAAATTAAGTAGAAGTAAACTATGTTTTCCCCCGCAAAAGAACAAAAGCTGTGGGAATCAAGCACAAATGCGGCGTCTAACCTGGACTTGCCCAAGTCGTCTTGTAAGGAAGAAAGAGTCACTTTCTTCCTTACAAGACGACTTGGGCAAGTCCACGTCTAACCACATTCCCAATTCACTGAAAAATGCTTTGACGCTGCACGATATTGACAAATGTTTCTGACGTTGTTTTGAGTGCAAATTCTGCTAATATTAATGTTGAGATCTTACTGGCTATTTTGGAAGCCCTTGTCCTTTAATAAAGGAAGATGATTCTACGATTATTGCATTAAAGTGTTAGAAACTCATTAGAAACTTTTGAAAGCAAAACTTTCCTAAAATTCAAGAAACTTGAAAACAACCCCAGATTTAAATTCATTATAAAACTGAGCGTAATATGGGTATATTTATAGCAGATAATATAGGGGCGACTTTAGGGTGGTGGGGGCAATTTACTTCCATTATGAAGATTGGTGGCTCCTTTTGACGAGAAGTGTGCCCCTCATCCTGACGCTTCACACTTCTTACATTTTCTGCAGATAGAAAGTAGAAAAAACATGCAATTGAGACATAATCTCGTTAAAAAGCAGTTTTTTTTGTAAAATGTAGTCAAATCTATGCACCCCCTCCATGTGAGATGCCCTTCGCGGGCTGGATGCAAAACTGAAAAACCAGGAAATCAATCTCCACGCGTTACTTACTTGCAAAACATTCTAAATCGCCAATTACGATGATCTTATACTCCGCTATACCACCAGTGTCACCAGTGTGATATGCTGTCAACGGCAGATCTGACTTCTTTGTTACTGTGCCATTGTCATACCTAAGAACATTGTCATTCTTGTCACAGTTGCATTTGAATTTCGTATCGGCACACGTGTTTGTAACACCACAAGCGCAACCTGTGCCATTGCCCCCTGCTAGGTAAGACATCTCTTCATTTTTACCATTCATCAGCCAGCCCCAATCATCCTTGTAAACTAAAGAATGATAACAAGCAATGTCCATTGATTGTTGACATCTTTCAGAGACATCTACGAGTTTTAACATGACTGACAAACTTTGCTTGTACGCTATCACTTTACTGTAGGAACCTTTCGCTTCATAACCATTAATATTAATAGCTTTGCCACCATCTTCGTGTCGCATTGTTGTCTTGACTTCATTTCCAATTAGTTGGCAAAGAACATTGACACTGATGCCTCCAATCTTTAAAAGGTATTCTCCTGCTGCCAGTTTATTTGCGACAAGTGCGGCATTGCACGATTCATAGTATGTTGTACCTTGAATGCAAGAAACCGCTTATAAGAAACCGCTTATAAGAAACGGTAGGCTCAATTTTTCGAAAGTTAAGAAACAACCCTACCTGAATTGAAAAAGCTGAGAAACTTTTGTAACTTACAATTTTAATTTTCCTATCGGACTCAAAAAAGTTTTGACAGTGTACAGTTATAGCAACTGTTTGGACATTATTTTGAGTGCAAATTATTTCATTTACTTGTTTTGAGATCTTACTAAGTAATTTGGGAGCCCTTTAGATAAAACAAAATGAACTCTACTCTTCTGGCATTAAAAATATAAGAAACACATGAGAAATTTTTGCTAGCAAAATGGTCCAAAAATTTAAGAAACTGCCTACTATCAACGGACCTTTGTTTCTCATAAAAAAAATGAGTGTAGTACTGTGACTTTCTCGTAAGCTTATGTTAACTGTAACGCTGTAACATGTACGGGTATATGTGTTAGTCTTTTAGTTCAGTTCCGATCAGTTTTCATCTTTAAATTCCAATCATACGTAAAACAAATAACTAAACTACGAGAGTATCACAATGAACAGAAATTTAATACAATATATAAATACAAATACAGGATCAAAATACATTGTTTGAAGGGAATCATTTGAAGGAGGAGCTCTCTCAGTAGATAAACTAATCGAGGAAGGAATTCAAATAAATAAATAAATAAATAAATAGATAAATAATTAAAAGAAATTGGCTCTTTACACAAGATGGGGGTCCATCCAACCAATCAAAACAGAGACGCACAAAGCCACACCCAAGGAATGCCCCAAATCCCCCTAACGCAACTGCCACCAAGAGAGAAGGCCAATCCTCGAACAAACGGTGGTCAACGACGAGCAAACCTCCCAACCACGACCAGACACAGCTCCGCTCAAACCAGTTGGAAAGACTCAAAACAGAAATTGTGCAGACTTAAATAGCTTAAAGGTTAACCGTGCGCAAAAAGTCAAGTTTCCACAAGTAATGACAGCTCGACCAAAGATTGTAATGAAAACTGCTCACAGGAAAATTAAGAGACCAGGGACGTAGGAAACATCTCAAACTTAGGGGGGCACGACACTTTAAGGGAACTTTTTTCATTAGCTAAAAGGGGCACTTCCTGAAAATAAAAAAGGCACTTCTTTGTTTATTGCAGAATCTTGGGGGGCACGTGCCTCCAGTGCCTCCAGTGCCCCCAGTTCCTACGTCTCTGTAAGAGACAGATTCTAAATCCTTATGGTTCTCTGGTCTTGTCAAAATAAAAAAACATTGTTTGAAAATGTTCTTTTCATATTCCATTAAAATTCTACGAAACATAGCACGGGGTACTCTACAAACTAACTACATTACAATGATACAAGACCGATACAATGGGGAGCAACAGACCATGACTGCTAGACTTATCCCTTTTCGTCCCTCGTTTCCCTGCGTTCTTTGATTTGCTGATGTCATCAATAGGGACTCATAGTATTACACTTAAACTGGACCCTCTTTTTCAAAATGGCCTAAACTAGCGAGAATTCTCCTACACTCAATAAAATCGCCAAGGATTAAAATGGCACCTTTGCTGGAGAGGTAGAAACAAAGAAAACATAAATTATAGCGTTTCATCTCGATTTATCGAACGTAAATCCACTTTCTTACTTCAGAGTTTCCTACACCCCGTGGTACATGCTATCGAGAAGCCTCTGGTTTCAGCTTTCGCACAAACTTGATCTTCAAAACTCGTTACTTGGTGAACATTCAGCAGATTTGCAAGCTTGAGGTCTCCAAAACTATCTGACGATCGCATGGACCGCACTGCATGGCCCGATTATTATTGTACCACAGTGCCGGTCATCTTATCCTCATTTTCTAATATTCAATTAAACAAACAAAACATTATTTTGGGACAACCTGTAGTGACTGGATAACTGTATTGACATAATCTCTGGCTAAATAGCTTGCAACTAACTGCCTATACCTCTTGATGAAATATAGTACCTAAAACTTCTAGATGCAGAGTCTGTCCTTCTATATGCTGTCACAAGTAGCTGCACCTGGTGGTAACGTATTAGTAGTAGTAGTAACGTGGCAGAAATAGTTGTAACGCGTTAATAACAGTGGTGACATGTTAGTAGTAATGGTAACATGTTAGTGGAAACGTGTATAGCATATAATTATTGGTAAGATGTAAGATGCAATCGTGTACAGGGTGTCCTAGAAAAAGTGTCCGACTTTGAAATTGGAATATGTCCGAGACTATTTGATGTATATGAACCATTTGGACATTTTTTGAAAGCTAAAACATATAATTTTCTGCTGAATCTATTGCTGTTTCAATTTGGAAATTTTCAGGAAACCAGGGAGTTCCTTAAAACTGACGCTAATCGTTATGTGCTTTTCCCTCATTACTCTACCATTATCCAATGTTATTCGTATTTCTAAACAGACTGTCTAGATGGTCCAGAAAAAAAAACAATAAAAGTGCTAGTAGAAACCTGAGAACGTTATCTACTAACTTGCAAAATTTCCAAATCTTAGATGTTGCAAGACGGGGGCCCACCTAAAACTTGGTTATAAAGGACACAGTCTTTCTAGCCCGTTGGTAGTGAACATGTCAGCTTTGTCAAGTTTTAGTCCGTTATGCAAACATTCCGCTTTGAAATTGAATGCATCTCGAACAGCTGGGCAGTTTCTTTGATGACAGTTGCAAATTTGTTGAATCATTCTTTTAAAACCAGGCAAGTATCTTCTTTTCTCCAACTCTGTACATGTTGAGGTAAATTTGGCATAATGCATCGTTGCGTTATCTGGGGTAACATACCAGTGGTAGCAATTAGATTTCTGGTAATTCGAGTAACTCAGGTTCAAAGAAAGAAACATGTAGCCTTCTTCTCCGCTAAGAATAGGGCTAGTTTGGTTTTCCAACAGTAAGTATCACTGTAAAGTTAGACAAAAGAAGGGCAAAAGAAAAGAAAACTTGTAAAAATTGGCCATAACTTTGAGAACCCCTTGTTTCTTTGAATTTGTCAAATTTGAAGTGCAATAGGCTCAAAAGAAAATTACATGCCTCAGCTCTCAAATAATACCAGTGCGGTTCATTTAGATCAAATATTTCCGGATCTATTCAAATTTAAAGTCGGACACTCTTTTTGGGACACGCTGTATAACCTATCTAACATCCGCCAGTACAGCACTAGTTGAAGCGAAACTAGCCTTACGGGGCGGGAGAGAATAACTAAATGTTTTGGTACGCTGTAAATTTAACAAATTTGAGGCCCTGCAGGGGGCTCAGTTACCTTCAGCCACGGATGTCAATTGCATTGATACCACCAGGTACATCTAAGTTGACGGTTGATGGCTGTGACTTGCGATGGCTAGCTGAGGCTGGGTGTTGTTAGCTGTAGGTAATTGTGCCTGGCTCTGGTTGGCTGTAGATCGCTGTGGCCATTCGTGCAGCCGGTTGTGGCTTGCAGGTTCTTAAAATAACAAGCTTCTGTTGGTTGTGGCAGATGTGGGTTGCTTGCTGCAGGTTGTGGCTGGTTGCTGCATGTCATGGCTGATGCTGAACCTCTCACTGGCTATCACACTATCACCGAGACAATGATTTTGGTTCCTACGGTTTCTCGCCAATCAGCCGGTAGACGCTAATTTAAACGTTTATAACTATTTTTCATCATCATCATCATCAAATTACGCTATTATGTCAGTCCCTGACATTGCGAGCCTGATAATTCCACTCCAAGTGTTTCTATTATTTGCTAGTTTCTTTAATTTGCTTGTGTCTTTTACATTCAGGCCTTGTCCTCCTAGATCTTTATCGATGAGGCCTAACCAAGTGAGTTTTGGTTTGCCTTTGGGTTTCTTCACAGGTCTTAGTGCTTCATATAGGGCTCGTTTGGTTGGTGTTTCCTCTGGCAGTCTGAGCAAATGTCCTACTAATTAAAGGGGCTCCGTCGTCAAAATGTAAACAAAACGATGATTTTTGCAGTTTTTTGAAAGGTGATATCACACAGGATTTTCGTATTTTCTTCAAAATGAAAGTTGCTGTTTGGGTACTAATCCTTGTACTTCACTGAGGAACAAACCAAACATTCATATCTTCTACGATTGCTCGGATATAAGTCGATTTAACGGTCATTTTTTGGTGGCTTGGGTGAAGCCACCAAACTAACTGCAGATAACAATGGATGAACAATGGATAATCCCCGACACGTGCGAGTTTATGGATTTTTTTACTGTTTGACGACGGAGCCCCTTTAATCTCAGGTCTTAAAAGTTCACTTTTGACGGACGAATTCTTGTGCTTTTAAAAGCTGAAATTTGCCGAGCTTAGCAAAAATTTTCAGTTACCCCAAAAAGCGAATTCCCGCATAAAAACACGAAATGTACAATGGAGAAACTGATGCCCGCCGCAATATTAGACGAGGGTATTTCCCTAAGATAGCGAACCACTTTCGCGAAAGCTGCAAGAGGGAATTCTCGATGCGATGAAAAAGGTGGACGGTAAAGAGGATTATTATCAACGAAATCAAAGCGGATATTGTAAGCAAAGAAAATATTGGCCCTAAACGTCAGACTTGTACAAAAGGGAATTGCTTAATTGCTTCATGTCGCAGAACAGGAATCGGTATTAAAGGGAATAAACATAGCTATATCGACAAGCTGCTATAAATAGGCTGAAGAAACGCCCACAAACCCATTGTTTCCCTCGCCACACAATTAAACGGCAGGCGTCAAA
>REGL01000172.1:281100-292118 GCA_004194395.1 Aurelia aurita complex sp. Pacific
AAAAAAAAAAAAAAAAAAAAAAAAAAAAAAAAAAAAAAAAAAAAAAAAAAAAAAAAAAAAAAAAAAAAAAAAAAAAAAAAGAGGGAAGGACCAGGATGCTGCTTCGATAAGCTCAGCTTCTCAGCGTCCTCAAACTACCTTCAGATGCTAGGTAGAAATGTATATATTGACCTGAGAATGCGAAGGATGATTGATGGCTAACCAGGGCCCTTGCTACCATTTCAACTTGGATACCAAAGTCTGGTAGGCCAAAATTGGGGTCGTAGCATTCTCAAGCAACGAACAATTTTATGGAACGGTATCATTTCAACGTCACCTTCAGCTATGGTGTGAAGCAGGTGGCTGTCTGAACGCTTTACAGGGCATGTTAGAACTTTTCACCGAACATGTCTGGCTCATAAGTTTCATCGACGTTTGAAGTGCGAACTTCCCAATGATTCAATGCATTCAATTAACTCAAAATGCGCGCGCGCGTTCAGACAACTGGCTGGTTAAACCATACATTGCACAACAACACATTGGAACAAGCCAAACATAATTCTGTTCAATGAACATTGTTGATGAGAAGAAAACTTCACTGAACATTTCTCAATATCATTTGGAATCATTGAACATGATAGCCAGACAAAAAAAACATTTTACTGAACATTAAATTGAAATTGGTTTAGTGAATTTTGTCATTGCCCAGTCCTTTGCCAGAGCTTAAGACGATGAATTCATTCAAATTTCTTGCCACATCATTGCAATCCTAGGGAACGAGGGCAGATTTTGTAAGACAATAAATAGCAATAGTTGCGTTTGATTGACACCACAATTCAAAGCGATGAGCGACTGCAGACAAAGGAATTTCTCTCAACCAGTAATTCAAAACAAACAAAGCCGCAAAAGTTTCCCCGAAACGAGTTGGGCAAACTCTCGCCTTGTGCAAGTGAAAGGTGGTTTTTAAGAGAAGTTACATGCCTATAACGAAAGAAGAGGGGTAAATCTAAACTTCTGTCTGGCGGATTTTGTTTATTTGATTCAGAAGCCGAGCAGAAGGCATTGTAAATCTCGCGCATTTAGGGCTTAAATGAAACGATTACAAAACTGCTCCTGAATCAAATAAACAAAATCCGCCAGACAGAATTTTAGATTTACCCTTTCTCTTTCGTTATAAGCACGTAACTTCTCTTAAAAACCACCTTTCGCATGCACAAGGCGAGAGTCTGCCCTACCCGTTTCGGGGAAACTGTTACGCAGTTTCGTTTGTTTTGAATTACTGGTGGAGAGAATTTCCTTTGTCTACAGTCGCTAATCGCTTTGAATTCAGGTGTGAATCAAGTGCAACTGTTACTATTGTATTACAAAATCTGACCTTGGTAACCTAGGGTAGAGAGTGGGGCTAGTTCTCCCAAGGGTAAGTTGCCACACTCTCACTTTCAATTGAAAGCTTTGATTGTTTGATTTAAATCAGAACCTCCCAGAAAACATCATCGACAAAGTTTTCTTCGGTTCGCGTTTTCATTCATATTGTGACTGTGATAGCTTTCCCCAGTGATAATTAGCCCCACTCTCATCACGCCCCGATCTCCCCTACAGCAAAGCGTAGAAGTTATCAAATAAAGCATACCTTCAAAACATTCCACTGGTCCAACAAGAAACTGCAGATAATCATTAGCGCTTGTTAGCCCGTTCACAGTCACTTTCGCGATGGGCATCAGAGCTTTGTTTTTGAAGACCTGAGTATCGTTGTTCACAGCTGCACCCAGCGCATCACAGTTACAAGAATTAGGCGTACCAGAAGTAGTAGCGCAGGAGCTTGTATTAGCGCAACTACAGGGCATGACTATCTCTTTGTGATCTTTATCATATACCTTTGCAACGCCAGTGATCTTTGCACTCTTGCAGTTGTAATGAACCGTTTGCCTGCACGAAACCGCCCGTTGGATAATCTCAGTGATTTTTGCCGATATTGTGTGGTAGTTGAAGACTGCCTGAAAAGTACCACTTGCCCATGGGCCGACTACTTTTCGTACCTGCAATGCAAAGATATGAGTGGTAAAAATATGAAGATTTAAGATAACGATTTAAGGTGGAGAGGGGTCCGCTTTCTGAGATGCCCAGTTCAGTTGCTCTTTTCTTAAATTCAATGTATATTCTTTTATTGATGAAAATGGCTGTTGTAATTGAAACTCGACGACACCATATCCTTCCCAGCTATGGCAGCTGGAAAGGATATGAGCTATGGCAGCCATAGAATATCTATATGTATTTGTAGTTTAGCTGTTTTAATTTGTCATAAAAAAGATATGACATAACTGGATCTATATATTCAAAGCTAGCCAAAGATTAGAAGCAAAAGCACCACAAGGCTAACTATTTATAATACTAATAATAATCAATATTCTAAGATGCGGCATAAGAATGACCAAAATCTTTTGTCTTCCTTTTCTTCTCTCTATCGACTTTAAAAATAGCCTTGAATAACAAACTCATCATATTAAACCCATAAACGCAACAAAGACACCGAAAACAGCAGAAAGAAGACTATTAACTCCTGTAAAGGAAACAATAACAAAATAAGCCTGTAACAAGAGAAAAACTGTTAAATCCTGTAAGACAAAACCGAATTAACCTTAAAACCTGAAAGGAAAGAAATACGTTAATAACTCACCAGTAACTGCTGAAAAGATAAACGTAAAATCACCAAATACTAGTTTCGTCGCACTCTCATCAGTTTGGTTCGTGCGAAGAACAAATTATCAACAATAAAAACAAGCCACTTTTATAGCAGACGAACAAAACAAAACCGACACGCCCTTAGCACCTAAGCAATCTTTGAATTGAAACTTTATCTGTCAAAATAAAAAACCAGCTTTATATACCTGCGCATCATGGTTGAGATAAGTGATTACCATTGCTCCTTTCTCACATTTCACTGGCAAAGGTCCAGTTGAAGTATAAATAGTGTACCAAGCAAGTTTGTCGCCATAAGCTGCCATTGCTTCTGAGCAACTTTTCGGTCCTGTATTGAAATAAGACAATTAACATGACAGCAAAACGATTGATTTTGATTTGATTTGATCTTTTTTACTCATGGTAGCCCCTCAATAAGAATAATTGATTTACAGGGGGCCATGCTAAAAACTTACAACAACTACTAATTTACAATAAAGACGAAATTTGCTATTATACCTAAACTAATTACAATTTGTCATAAATAAACGAAAGAAAAACGAAAAGAATTAGTGAGTGAATTCATGTTTGCACCTTCTTTTTAAAAGATCTCCGGGTTGAAGAATTTTTGACTTCTGTAAAAAAACTGTTCCAAAGTTTGGCGCCTCGGTACGCGAGCATTTCTGCCCCCCCCCCTTCCGATTTTAATAATGGCAACCTGAGATTGACTTCAGCGTTTCTAAGAGAACGAAGGGTAGAGTTGTTGACTCGTGAACATGTCTTTCATATAAGAAGGCACGTCCCCATTAAGGGATCTGAAGGCCATTTTCTGCGCTTCAAAATCAATAACCTAAGTCTCCATTGAATTCTATGTGCAACTTTTGTGAACATATCCTGTGATAGATACATCAAGAGCTCCAATGC
Source organism: Aurelia aurita complex sp. Pacific (assembly GCA_004194395.1). Lineage (NCBI taxonomy): Eukaryota > Metazoa > Cnidaria > Scyphozoa > Semaeostomeae > Ulmaridae > Aurelia > Aurelia aurita complex sp. Pacific. Next base: position 284,680 of record REGL01000172.1, read on the forward strand.
AATACAATGTTTAATACGAAGATTATAAAAATAATAAAAATTAACCACCATCAAAGAATTGAATTCGAAAAAGTTTTCTAATTGCCCGATCATGTTGAGTTTTTTTTATCGTTTCCGGTGTTTTCGTGAACGAAAATTATAAGAAATTCACTTGTAGCTTTGAAAACAGAAAACAGAAACATTCGATAAAAATCCAAAAAAATTATAAGTTTATGCATGGACTTTTTTGTACTCAACTTGAAAGATCATCTGAAATATTCTGTTACAATACAAATGAGAAACTAATACAACTTCAAAAAAAAAATAGTTTATTTTAGGTTCTCATTCGTGCCACGTACAATCATACGAAGGAAAGGCTTACAATCCAATGTGACTGATAGTCAAAGTCTTCAAAAACAGAGTGCAAGAAATCAGCCTAGGGCTCAAATCTTTCAAATATTGAAAAAGGTGGGTGTAAATGTCTGTAAAATTTTTCTTTGAATTGAATGGCTTGAAAGGAACTTATGGATCTTTGCTGTAAATCTGCCGTGGAAATTTCTTGATATCTCGATTTTTTCAAAATGGCGGCAATTTGAGTACTTTTGGAAAAAATTCATGGAAAATTTTGAAAAAATCATCGTAAATCATAAACCAATAGAGAAAAATGATATAAACTTCAAGCAAAGCATAGTCTATGACGATCTACAATATGGTGGCAACGAGAAATCTGTAGCTTTTCTGGTTTAGGATTTAGCGATTTGATGACGTCATTGCCTCAAATTTGATAAATGCCGCCATTCTTAAACAAATCAAGATATCAATAAATTGCATGGCAGATCTACAGCAAAAGCATTAAGTTCCTTCCAAGCCATTTGATTCAAAGAAAACTGTAATAGAATTTTACACCGACCTTTTAGAAGATTTGAGCCATATGTTCAGGAAATGCAACATTAAAGAATTGCATACTGACATTCTTGGTTCATGTTAAAACAGGGAAACTGAGCATATAAAAATGGTTCAAGCAAGACTCACGAAATAGTCCCAGTCATCGCAACAACAACAACAACAGGAATGAAAACAACAACAACAATACACTTTTTGCTCAAACTGGGACTTATGGACTTTCACATCAAAAAGTGGGACGAAAATAAACAATGGGGGCACCGATTTTTCTATTCACGTTGAAACGAGGTTAATGGCCTCTTTTCGGTAGTTGGAAAATTTCAGGAGCTGTGGCCTGCTTGCGTGCACTATTCCTAGCTGAAGGGGCCTTCTAAATGAGGAAATTCTGATTGAAACTGAAAGGTTTGTTGATTCTTGGATTGAGGAAACATTCATCTGGAGATTTGTGTCTTTTATTCATTGCTAACGTCACGCAAAAACTTGAATTTTGAGGCGTTTTATTATCTGAGGATTGAGCCGACAAGTTAGACCCATCCGCTATGGCCTGGCTTTTCGTACAGTGTTGCTATGGTTTCCATATCGGACGTGACATCAAGAGAAACAATTTCGTTCCAGTTTTCAATGTGAAAGTCCAAGAGTGGTAGTTATAGCGTCCAACAGCCTATCAATAGCAATAACTACGAACTTGTAATCAGTCTAGGCTCAAGCTACATCACTTTAATTTCTATATTGGTACGGCTATTTCTATTGAAGGCTTATGTATGCCTAGATTACCTTTTATTTCGAAAATTAAAAACAAAATCTGATATTTTAGGACACTGATGCTAAGCATCTATCAGAAGGCATTCAATATATTGTTAAATAGAGATACATAGAGAGACAATGGGTTTCGCCTTGTACTCGCTTTGTACAACAATTATCTTGAAATACGCGAAAGGCAATAAAAGCAACTTACTGAATTTCTTTACTTCGGTTTCTCTCATAGATTTAATGCCTTTGCCTACAAAACAAATAAAACAAATAAACCGAACTGCAAAGCCAACAGGTGCAAAGATTACAACGCATCGATGAAAGCATGTCACATCGGTTACGCTCAAAACATACAGGGTGTTCCAAGGAAATCCACCTTTTCAAGATAAGAGGCGCGAAAGCGGAAGTATTTTGTTGTTTGAGATTTTGCATTTTAAAGGCTAAAATCTTATTCTGCGTACAAAGTTTAGTGTTGAGCCAAATTTTCAAATTCATAACTGTCTTTATTTCGAAATTATGGCAATTTTAAGAATTTGAATTCATAAGGGCTTTGACCGTGAAATCGAAGTTTGGACAAAAGTTGTCCAAAGTTTTGATTTCACAGTCAAAGCCCTTATGACTTTAAATTCTTAAAATTGCCATAATTTGGAAATAAAGACATANAACTGTCTTTATTTCGAAATTATGGCAATTTTAAGAATTTGAATTCATAAGGGCTTTGACCGTGAAATCGAAGTTTGGACAAAAGTTGTCCAAAGTTTTGATTTCACAGTCAAAGCCCTTATGACTTTAAATTCTTAAAATTGCCATAATTTGGAAATAAAGACATACATGAATGGGAAAATTTGGCTCAACACTAAACTTTGTACGCAGAATAAGATTTTAGCCTTTAAAATGCAAAATCTCAAACAACAAAATACTTCCGCTTTCGCGCTTCTTATCTTGAAAAGGTGGATTGTTCGACGTTCGAAGGAATATGAAAACAATGCTATGATGAACGCGCCCCATGGTAAGATTAGACTTATTACGACGAGTCTCTTGTTTGCCTAAACTCTGAGGTTCCTCGAATCCAATCAGATTGTGAGATTTGGCAAAGAGTTATAAATTTCGAGCATTTGATTCGATTGACGCAGTTGACTAGATTTGAAGGAAGTTGCTGAGGCAGGTACTTGAAGATTTCTCTGGTATGTTTTGGTCTTAAAAACATGGAAATTGCAGAATTAAAAGACTTATTTTGCACTCATCAGATAAAGTGAACGTTCTCCTTCAGATGAATACCAGGTTTCGTTGAGTAAATGTCTGCTTACCGTGGTTTCTATCGCATTTCCTTTCCGAGGAGTGACCGTTGAACAAAGCCGAAGCAGTCGTTCGATCCAGATTCGATTGATCGAATGCAGAAGATAGGGTCAGATTTTTCACTGTATCATTAGGCATGCCCTTCAAATTTTGGATTAATTTTACATACCAAAATCTTGCAAATCCACTGAATATTCACGGAGTTACAAGCTTTAGAAGTTTAAGTTTATGCAAAGGTGAAGTGAACTGAAGGTGAAGTTGCGGTGTTTAGCGCCAAGTGCTGCGATTGCAGACGTAGAGAAGACCTAATCGAGTCCGTGACCCCTTGTCATGACGCTCAAGTGGTGGGGCTCTATCGGGTATCGAACCATATCCGCCTGACCGTCCTGGCTGCAAAGTCGTAGGATTACACCACTGCGTCACAACACCCTCTGAAACCAGATGCTTCTCAATAACATTTATAATGGAAGTAGCATGAACTATTGTTTGCTTTGTTCCTCGTTTATTTCAAAGTAAATAAATTGGAATTTGGGAACGAAGTTCGATGACCTAGCTTTCTTTAGGGGTAAATCAAGCTGGCGGATATTGTTTATTTGATTCAGAAGCCGAGCAGAAGGCATTGTAATTCTAGCGTATTTATGGCTTACATGAAACAATTATAAAACAGCTCCTGAATCAAATAAAAAAAATCCGACAGGCAGATCTTTAGATTTACCCTTCTTCTTTCGTTGTAAGCACATAACTTCTCTTAAAAGCCACCCTTTGCTTGCACAAGACGAGAGTATGCCCTACTAGTTTCGGGGCAACTTTTGTGGCTTTGTTTGTTTTGAATTACTGGTTGAGAGAATTTCCTTTGTCTGCAGTCGCTAATCTATTTGAATTGAGGTGTCAGTCAAAGGCAATTACTGATATTGCATTATAAAATCTGCTATTGTTGGTTGTATAGCTTTTGTTGTAAAAATTTCAAACAGTGGATACATTTATCTGACTCATCAGATGTAGGAAGCTGTCTATGAGTAGAAACATTAAAGGGGCATTCCTCAAAAATTAAATGCATGCAGAGATTCATATTGCCGATCGAGAAACAGATCATGTCAGCTCTCAGAAATAAAACGTATGGACCAATCTTAGTTTCAATACCCTACAATTTTATGCATCGTTCTTGGCGAACAAAGGTAGCATATTTTCGTTATTGTCCGTCGGCCGGTCATCGGCAAGTCTTGATAGGCTTGTAGCGCGTCGCTCTTTAAGTTGAGTTTGAATGTCCTGTTGTATTCGTTCATTCATGTATCCACGGTCGGCTACGCGCAAGAGAATTGATCGGCTTTACCGAGAATTCTCGTTTTCTGCCTCGGATTCAAATTCCAGGATATGGCTAAGTTCTCGATCTCTATTTTGAAAAATATCTATTTCGTTTTTGGCCGGTTTGAACTTTATTCAAGTTGGAGAAACATTGGAAAATGTTTATAATGATAAGCATGTTCATTTTAAAAGCAAAAACGCAGTTCACTGATATCTGGTTTTTTTCTGCGGAATGCCCGTTTAAGCTATTTACCAAAAATTCAACACCTACCTGGGCTGTAAAGGTCAAGAATCTCAGCGGCTGACAACTTGAAAGACCAAAATTTCAAATCATGCACTTGCTCATCTTTGTATCTTTCAGTGTTTGTCCCAAATCTGATCTTCATCAGAGGATCTTGAGAAAAGTTTCCACTTGCTGTTGAATTACTTGCTGACAACATTGCACCATCTTTGAAAATAGAGACACCAGAAACAGCAGACCAAGTTATGGCGTAATGATTCCATTCATTCTTTCCAATCACTGGTGAGTGAGTGTAATGCGCAATGTACTGTTTGCTAGCTGTTACGACTATGACGTACATGGTGCTTGTTGTGACCCAGCAAACCTGTTTCAAGATAGAGCCGCAAAGAATCTAATTAATAAAATTCATGGCAGAAAGTCAAAGAGAGGGTCTTACGATTAGCACCTCTTCGTTTACAATATTGACACATAAATAAAGTTATTAATTGATTGATTGATTGATTGATTGATTGATTGATTGATTGATTGATTGATATACATACATACATACATACATACATACATACATACATACATACATACATACATACATAGTACGGAATGCGTAACTGATGATGATGATAATGATGATGCTAGCGGTGGCGATAGTGGTGTTGGTGATGCTGCTGATTGTGATGGTGGAGGTCGTGGTCGNATGCCGCCATGAAAATGCACTCTATTTACACGAGAGCCGACATGAAACTCATGCCGGCATGAAGTCATGTCGACATGAGACCCGACATGAAATTTCCAAACACGCCGCGAAGGTGATTTGGTTTTCATTTCGCCCCGATATGAGAAAATTGTGTTTTCGTGAGATTTTCAGCCCATGTCCATGCCGGCATGAAAAAGCGACATGAAATTTTCATGTCGCCCCGAAATGAAAGTTTCGTTTCGCCCCGACATCATGTAAACACAACAGTAGCTCAGACCAGCACCCGATAAGAAAACTCGTGCCGGCATGATTCATACCGGCATGAATTTCATGTCGGTGCAAAAGAGTACAATATGCTCCCATTGGAAGCTCGTGAAATGCCAATCAACTGATTTTCTTACTTTTTTAAAGAAACATTTTAGCTGAAATGCGCGGACACTTTTATTGTAAAATTCATACTTTTTTTATATAGTACTTTTATATATTGCTTTCTTTAGGCTAGGTTTATGTTTAGGTTGCACTCTTTAATTTATACTGGACACACGTTGAAAACAGCTTTTCGTAAGTTGAAGTGTCTATCCAGTTTAAATATTCGAAATTATTATTTATTATTTATTTATTTCGGGTCTCATGTAAAGGGCCTCTTAGAAATGTTGTAAAATAGGTTTTCGTTGTATATAGTTGGCTTTAATTAGCTTTTCTGCTACTATAGTTGCCAACTTAAAATCAACTATATCATTATTACTAACCTTGAAGCCGACATTTGTGGTTGCCAGACTAGAAACTCCAGATCCTACACATTGGTCGTTGTCAGTCTGTCCGGTTGTCATGACACCCATTTGTCCAGGGCCACCTGAGTGAAACAAAATGTAGACCAAATGTCAATTATTGTAATATAAATTTACTTTGCAAACAGTGGCGGACATTTTGCGATATACTGGGGGCGTTGTTTTTTTTAAAAAGATCGTTTTCCTCTATTGCTTTCAAATAAAAGAGAATTGTTCTTTTCATCACTGGGGGCAGCTGCACCCCCTCGCCCCCTAGTGTCAGCCCCTGTTTGCATAGAAATCCTGTGCGTGTGAAGGTGAAGGTGCGTTTTTTAGCGCCAAGCGCTGGGGTCGCAGAAGTAGAGAAGGCCTAATCGAGTCCGCGACCCCTTGTCATGACGCGCGAGTGGTGGAGCTCTACCGGTTATCAAACCCTGTCCGCCTGTCAGTTATAGCTGCAAAATCAGAAAATTACACCACTGCGTCATAACATCTTCGCTTCAAGTGTGGGAAGCGACATAATTATTGCCAAGTTAGAAAAACATTTACGGTTTTCAACGAGAAAGAAACAACTTACGTCACTTATACCACTTACGCCAAGCCACGCAACGAAAATGTCAAGAAACTCGCTTATAGCACTACAAACAGAGACCGAAAAATTTACAAAGAATCCTGAAATATAATTCTGGATTTTCGCTAAAGATCAAGTCATAACTCTTCAAAATCGGTCTCTACGGAAAATGGTCTGACATATCTTTATACGAGCAAAAGTATATATTTTTAATGACAAATGAGGACCCAGAGTTCCTTTTACTATTCTCTAATTTCATTCATACAATATGCGCCAATCGCTTTGAATCTGAAAACAGGACACTTTAACCAATTAAAAAAAGACGTCAGTTTCCCTCCCTGCTTTTTGTTAAACAAATCTTCTTGTTGCATGCAGTGCAATTGTACAATGATACAAACAAGTAAATAAAGTATAATATAAGCACTTTGATGCGAATTGAAATAAGCACGACGTTTCGAGCATAGCCCGTTATCAAATCCTGTTTTTGTTACGCTTTATAGTTGCTTATGGTTTAGTTGGTTTGCTGTAGACATTTGGTCATGTATTTTAAAGTCATTGAATGAAAACTAAACGTCAAATAATAAATGTAAACAAACCTTTAAACCAAAAGGCCACCGACAGACCACCGTCGCAAGATTCTGGGTTGACAATACATTCCTTGTTGGACGATGCTGTTGCAGTTGCTGTCTCTGAATTTTTCAAGATGCCCGCATCTGGACCAGTGTAGTTGGCACTTGCTGGAGCTGATTTGGTTGTAACTAATCGATATTTACCGCGAACATCTTTAAAATAATAGTTCACACCGTCCACCATTATAGCATCCAGCCACCAGTGGTTGTCAGCTTCAAAAGAAACAAAAAAGCGTTACTGATTGTCATACGGTCTGGTGAATGCTCGGGAGAGGCAGGAGCAATGCTCCTTCAGGAGTTTTTATAC
>REGL01000172.1:294572-308246 GCA_004194395.1 Aurelia aurita complex sp. Pacific
CTTCGATATTTTCAGAATTAGAGTGTTTTTCTTCTTTTTTAAGAATTCAAGAAAAATTTTCAAAAAAACTTAAAACCATCGTAGTTTCTAAACTGTTTGACGTAACATGAAATAATTTCGAAGAAAACCATAGTTTATGGATGTCTCCAATATAGTATCAAGCAAAAGTCTGTCACTCATCTGGTTTATGATTTAGAAATTTGATGACGTCACATCCTCAAATGAGTTGAAATGCAAGATACGCTGTAATTTCCAAAAATATTCAAAATTTTCTGAAAAATCCAACGGTAGAATTATTGACAAGTATCTAAAGTTTCTTTCAAGCCATTCAATCAGAAGAAATAGGTCATTGAATTTTACACCCAGTCACCCACCTTTTTACGCCGAGATAAAGATTTGGAACTTATGCTCAGCCTGCATATCATTGAAAAGAGGATAGATCGTACTTTCAGATGGTATGCGTCATGTTGATCCAAATATTATTAGGGACCGTTCATTATTTACAGAGGGGTTGGTACTGAAGAGAAATGTTTTCTTGTCCAAAAAATCTTCTTACCCAACTCTAAAAGTGACAGCAAAAACATGTACCCAACAATTTTCAGGTTGAAAAAATTTTGCCCAACCACTACCTATAAACATGGTTTCAATGTCAAACGATGTAAATTATCAATTCAATACTGTATATATTGACGACAAAGATGAACAAAGTAGACACTGAAAGTGAAATGGATAATTATTAATGTTGATAATATTGATGATGATATTGAGATAATTTTGGACTTTAAACATTTGGTGGGAAAATTTTGTTTTTTCAACCTTGAAATTACATGAAAAAATATTTACCCAACCTTTTTATGTTAGAAAATTTCTCTTACCCAACCCATTTCTTTTCNTTTACGCCGAGATAAAGATTTGGAACTTATGCTCAGCCTGCATATCATTGAAAAGAGGATAGATCGTACTTTCAGATGGTATGCGTCATGTTGATCCAAATATTATTAGGGACCGTTCATTATTTACAGAGGGGTTGGTACTGAAGAGAAATGTTTTCTTGTCCAAAAAATCTTCTTACCCAACTCTAAAAGTGACAGCAAAAACATGTACCCAACAATTTTCAGGTTGAAAAAATTTTGCCCAACCACTACCTATAAACATGGTTTCAATGTCAAACGATGTAAATTATCAATTCAATACTGTATATATTGACGACAAAGATGAACAAAGTAGACACTGAAAGTGAAATGGATAATTATTAATGTTGATAATATTGATGATGATATTGAGATAATTTTGGACTTTAAACATTTGGTGGGAAAATTTTGTTTTTTCAACCTTGAAATTACATGAAAAAATATTTACCCAACCTTTTTATGTTAGAAAATTTCTCTTACCCAACCCATTTCTTTTCGGTACCAACCCCTTTATAAATAATGAACAGTCCCTTATTTTCTGAAAATGCTGAATAAAGTTGGGCTGTATTTTTCTGAAACACCCTGTATAGACACTCCTGTCTGGATGCATGACAATTTACCAGAATAAACAAACCTCTGCAGACTGCCCATCAGTACTGTATGACACACTTTTTCCTTCCATATTCCGATACGCCAATGCAAAGTTGCGACTAGTTTTGTCCTCTGCCGATACAAGATTGCCATCTTGAATCACCAGATAATACAGCCATTTCGGGCGAAGAAATGTCACTTCGAAGAAGATTGGAGCATTTAGCAAGATTGACATCGGTACACTGGTCAGGCTTGTGAAACACGCGTGAGTTCCAGTATGCAAAGTGATGTACGCATCATCAGCCTTCCAGGCGTTCGATTTCGATGTAAACAAACGAGCATTATCTGCGGTACTGATTCCAGACGGCACTATCAACTGTTCTTTCAAGATGCCACCATTCATCATACCAAGTGGATGGGATGAACCGATAGCTGCAGAAGAAAACATCATAGTCATTATCATAGACTAGTCATTATCATCATAATCATCATCACAATAATGATCATCGTCGTCATCGCCATCGCCATCGTTATCGTCATCATCATCATCATCATCATACCAAATGCAATCTTGCTGTTTCAAAAATGAGAACAGTTTATGCATGGGTAGTTAGACACTGCTGGTGTGCTTCTATGGAGGAGCGCTGGATAATATGTACCTGCGGAGGAAATCTTTTATACTACTGTGGAATAGTGCTATAAAAATTTCCTCCGCAGATACATATTACCCAGCGCTCCTCCGTAGGAGCACACCAGCAGTGTCTAACTACCCATGGTTTATGGCGAAAAGTTGCATTTCGTGGAACCGAAGCATGGAATAAACTGAACTCGGAAATACAATTAGCCCCTACGATCCGGTCACATAAAACGAAACTAACAGCTTTGAATTGAGATTATTTAAGGAAAGCTGATCTGCATCGAAACTTTCGTCTTTTTTTCAAGTTTAGTTATCTAAGATGAAAGTTGTAAATATGTTTGTATCTTGAAATGTTTAGGCTTACTATCTATCTTTTTTCCTTTATGCTGGGACAACCAGAAAGTAGTTGATTAACTTACTACTAATCTGAATTGTATTCCAGGGTAAATATAATGAAATGAAATCAACGTTGTCATTATCATCATTATCATCGTCGTCGTCATTATCGTCATGCTACGTAACGTTGGCAATTAAAATTTCGACTCTGCAGTTCACTCTCACTGACATTAATTTCTATATGGTTTTCTTGTTGGTACAGTCTGTTCCTTCAACTCATGGACAATTCTCAGATCACAGTCTACTATGAATAAGTAGACTACTTACTCATCAACTAATGTACAACAAAGGGGGCTCTGATGGGGGTTTTGGGGAGCAGGAGAGTAGGAACAAAACAAGGGCTGCGTAACGAGAACAAGGTTATGAAAAACAAAGGAACTACGGAGCAAGGAGCACAAAATCAACCCTGAAGTGGCATCAACAAATCAAGAACGCGCAGAAACAAGGGACTCAAGGTCGTCAGTTGACGCAAAGCCTTTGGGATAAGTATTTGATATGGATCCGCGCTCTCAAATTATGAAACAAGGAATTATAAAAATCTCCAGAGCCCTATGCTCAAGACAGAACATGCCAAAAAATGGTCTTATTACTCTGCCTTAAAACGATATCCCAGCTAATACTCGAGCGCTTCAAAAACGAACTAAAAGCGCACCTACCTGAAAATGCTAAAAACGCATTAAAACACGACCTCTGGAAGAACAGCCCATTTTTATCATAAATATTACTTTTATTCATTTAATAGAGCACATTTTATAAAGCTTTGATGGAGAATTCTATTTTAAGAAGTCGTCGTAAATTTCAATCATTTTTATATATTTTTGATTTGAACCTTTTCGCTCGATCTATTAACCTGCTTGAGCAAGCAATTCAATTCAATAAGTAAGTAGGTAAAGTAATTCTACTCAATAGATAAATAAGTAAAAAGTTTTGTACTTGCGAGTCAAAACTAGGGACGAACTGTAATAAGTCTAGGAAACGTGTATAAATAATTTATGATCAGTCTTGTTTGAATGGTGAAGGGTGAGATAAAGTGAATGAATGATGAGGGTGGGGGGCGAGATAAAATGAATACAACGAATCAGGTAATACGTCTACTAACCTGGTAGTGTGTTATCCATACATCTTACATACGCAGCACCAACCATACATTGTTTTGTTCTAAACGTACTACCGTCAATCACAAGGTTGGCTCTGTAACAAGAGCTATATTTTCTTCCACCCACTGTATATGAATTATCACAACACTTTCCATCAGCTGCGAAGGTGAGGCACTTGCCTACAAGAGAGGGCAACAAAAAAAGAGTTCCTACGTGGTACAGCATAGGGCTCAAATCTTTCAAACCTTTCAAAATTCAAAAGGTGGGTGTAAAATTGTATGACATTCTTCTTTGCACTGAATGGCTTGAAAGGAACTTATGGTAGTTTGCTGTAAATCTGCCGTGGAATTTTTTTGACATCTTTATTTCTTTTAAAACGGCAGCAATTTAATTATTTTTGAACAAATTCATGGAAAAGTTTGAAAAAAATTTAAATCATCGTAAATCCTAAACCAGTAGAGGAAAAATGATATAACCTTCGAGAAAACCATAGTTTATGATGGTCTACAATATGGTGCCAAGCAGAAATTGGCATGTTTTCTGGTTTAGGGTTTAGAAATTTGATGACGTCATAGCCTCAAATCTAATAAATGCTGCCATTTTGAAAATAATCAAGGTATCGATAAATTGCCACGGCAGATTTACAGCAAAAACCCTAAGTTCCTTCCAAGCTCTTTCACTCAAAGAAAACTGCTATAGTATTTTACACCGACCTTTTTAAAGATTTGAGCCTTATGTTACGCGGTATACGTATCTTTGCAACAAACTAAGAATATGAGCCAGTACTGAGAGCTTCTTAAAATTATCAGATTTTTAAACATGGAAAGTTAGACGATGCAGTTGTGCTTGATTCCCACAGCTTTGTTCTTTTGCAGAGGAAAACATTACTTACTAGTATGGAGGAGCTAGCGCAGAACTTTAGAAATTATTCCTCCGCAGGTACATATTAGTTGCAGCGCTCCTCCATAGAAGCACATCAGCAGTGTCTAGCTACCCATGGTTTGAGCCAGTACTAGAAAATGAATGAAATCACGAAACTTTTCGCTGGCGATCGCTGAAAAGTTCAAGCAACTTGAACTCTGCAATGAATTGCGGCGACCGTCCTGTAGGTGTAAGCAAGCAAGTTTCCATCGATTTTGATTAGTTTACTTGTACATTTGTATATAGTAGACTAGATAATTATTTATAATCGATGTAAAATAAATTTACAACAACAACAACTACCCATGCTCAAATACCGGCAATCGCTTGCGATAATAATAATAATTATTATTATCACTTAGTAGTGTATAGCACTAGGCTAATTAATGCCAACCATTATTCATAGAAAAATTATTGATAATTATCAACCTAAGTGTAACCTGAATTTACAATAAAATCCTTACACAATCTACAGTTGCATGGAAAATTCCAAAACTTAGTTTCCCTTTTTAATTACTCTACAGATCGCGACTCTTTTATATGCAATGGCAAATCTCGCCAGAGATTCTGCCCCAGAAAACTCATAGTTTCTAACCAATAGGCTGTAGTCCTAGGTCGATCACTACGATCGAAGTTAAGGGAGATTAGCCTCAACGTGGACAAGGCTTATCTATTGTTCTGGCTGTTTTGAAATCAGAATCTTGCCTTTAAATCTTTAAATCATGGCTGGTCTCCTTGTCATGGAACCCAGAACATGGCGCAGACATTTAGGGCTGTTGTGACTTAACTTGCCGGAGTTGTTAAAAAAAAAAACAGCAACAGCTAGGAACATGAACAATTTAAAGAAGTTTCAACCTGCAGGCAACCATATTCTACAACTTAAATTTCAATTTCACCAGATTTCTCCCTTAGGCGGCCTTTCCACTTGCCTGGGTTTCAAAAGTTATCCCTTTTTAAAGTGAGTTAGTGGAAACGCTAGTCTTGCCTAGACTTATGATATTTCGTCCTTGTTTTCGCTCCATTACCCCCTCCCCCCCACACTACCCATTCCGCTTCAACGATACGTATCAACGATACGTAAGTTTTAGCGGAATGACTATAACAGTAAAAAATAATTCAATTCAATGGAGCAAAACTTAGACGAATATCATCAGTCTAAGTCTTGCCGTGCATTGGTCTTTATTCGTTTTCAGTCGTTTCCACAAGTTGCTTTTAGTAATTTTATCTCCCCTTTCGTCGTTTTCAATTTTAATTTGAAGTGCCAAAAGTAGAGTTTGTTGTTGCAAATGGGTCCAAAGTTATTCGTTTCGAGCGCTTTCACTGACCCACAGGTGAGTTAAAAGATACCAGGGTTAAAACAGAGCCACTTTGAGACCAGTTTTAAAACTTATCCGTTTATCAACTGGGTTAGTGGGAAGTGGGAACACAACGCACAAACGGATAACTTTTAACCCGTTTTTGTTTTAACCCGGGCTAGTGGAAAGTCAGCCTTAGTCAAAGTAGCGGATATTACAGTAATTACCTTCGCTGCCGGTTGGCAAAATCCAAGACCACGTAGCATATATTAGTAAATATTGCAAAATCATCCTGTCACATTTGCTGCTGAAGGAAAAGAACTGAATTTAGAGACGTTAAACTTCGAAGAAACCAGTGTTCACTGTGTAAGCAACGCTGGCATTTTGCATCGAAATATCTTTCTCCACAAGCTTAAAGGAAAGACACTAAAAAGATAAATTACAAAGCGAACTCAACTTGGATACAGTATTGAGTCCCAAGAGACTGTGGATGCATGCTCCGCAGAAATAGACAGCCTCATATTCTACTGTTACAAGACATCGTGTGACGGGACATTAAGCTAAATTTACACTTGAAGCGTCGTTCTTGACGCTTTCCGGATAACGTTGAAGCGCGGCGATGGATTGCTAATACGACAAAGTTGAATCCATCTAACACTATGCGCCACACCGCATCACACCACAAAATCACTTCAATTGTGAATGCAGCTTTGAGTTCAAATTTACCATTCAGAACGGTGTGGGAATCAGTGATGCAATGCCATCTCAACAACCCCTACCGGACGGGTAGGATTCATTGCGTGATTACTAATGGACCGTCCGAAATAATTGGTAATAGATCTTCTTACTTCTTAGGAAAGAGGCTTGGATCGAGCGTCCAAAGCAGGTAAAGTTTGGGAAGGAAAACGAAAGCACGACCCCCGTTCTTAGTGGATACACTGATAGCTGTGGAGAGAAGTTGCTGCGGATCTCAACACTTTTTAGAGAGTTTTTTATAAACTAATTTGTGCAAAATGAGTTAGCGATGGCACAGTTTACACACAGGCAAGTGTTATTGGTCTTTTTGCTCTGTTTCTCGCTATTTTCATCATTTTTAGTTGACTTCTCTTTCATTTGAATAACGAGGGTTGAAAACAGCCAATTTGCAATTTGGCAAAAAACGAAATTCTTGCATGTTCGCACTTTGTTTTGAAATGTTACACAACAAAATTAGCTAACGATGGATGAAAATAACGAGAAACAAGGCCAAAAGGCGAAAAAAAACTTGCTGGTGTATAAACTGACCCACTCGTGAGTAAATTTGAGCAACGCTTTCGTTGATTAACTCTCTGAAAATGTTCTGAGATCCGAAGGAACTTCTTGCTACAGGTAGCAGTGTTTCTACTGAGAGCGGGGGTTAAGCTTGTGTTTTCCTTCGCCAAATTTACCAGATTTGGCACTCGATCCAAACCTATTTTCGAAAAAGTAAAGAGGTCTATTTTGACCAAGAGAAATCTCTTAAAAAACGGAAAGTCGTGGAATTGAGTGGAAATATTTTAGAAAGTTAGTTTAAGCGTGAACTTTTCAAAGCGTGCTTCGTAGCATGGTAATCTGATGACCAAGGTTTCTACCCTTCGCTATCGAAAAGTAAACACAAATATATAATTCCATTGCATGAAATCTAGCGTTTCTCAATCAGAGTTGGCAAAGTTGTAGATTGACAACCCAGCTAAAGATGGAGCGATAGAAAACCAAAAACATTTCATATAGTTTTTGAGATAAATCCACTTTTCTGAAATCAAAACGAAGTTTTGAAAAATAAATCGCGAAGGCAGTGTTNCCAATTTGCAATTTGGCAAAAAACGAAATTCTTGCATGTTCGCACTTTGTTTTGAAATGTTACACAACAAAATTAGCTAACGATGGATGAAAATAACGAGAAACAAGGCCAAAAGGCGAAAAAAAACTTGCTGGTGTATAAACTGACCCACTCGTGAGTAAATTTGAGCAACGCTTTCGTTGATTAACTCTCTGAAAATGTTCTGAGATCCGAAGGAACTTCTTGCTACAGGTAGCAGTGTTTCTACTGAGAGCGGGGGTTAAGCTTGTGTTTTCCTTCGCCAAATTTACCAGATTTGGCACTCGATCCAAACCTATTTTCGAAAAAGTAAAGAGGTCTATTTTGACCAAGAGAAATCTCTTAAAAAACGGAAAGTCGTGGAATTGAGTGGAAATATTTTAGAAAGTTAGTTTAAGCGTGAACTTTTCAAAGCGTGCTTCGTAGCATGGTAATCTGATGACCAAGGTTTCTACCCTTCGCTATCGAAAAGTAAACACAAATATATAATTCCATTGCATGAAATCTAGCGTTTCTCAATCAGAGTTGGCAAAGTTGTAGATTGACAACCCAGCTAAAGATGGAGCGATAGAAAACCAAAAACATTTCATATAGTCTTTGAGATAAATCCACTTTTCTGAAATCAAAACGAAGTTTTGAAAAATAAATCGCGAAGGCAGTGTTGCTGACGTAAACATTGTGATTTCGATTGCCAAAGTTATGTAGAACAAGATCCTTTTTACCGTTTTGTGATGGGCCGAATGAAATTGGAGAAATCGACTGTTTTCTGCAGAGAGTTTTCTTGCAAAACGGCAACTCGCAGCTCGCTAGAGCGAAAAGCAGAGCTGCCTTAATTCAATTTGCAATTATGTGTTAAACACGACAACAGCAAATCTTTAGATAGGGTTATTTGTCCTACTGGATGCGTTAACAACAAAATTTCCCAAGCATCTTTCAAACTTAAGCATCAAATCATTTCCTCTTAATCCGTCTCAAATTAAACGTCACCTGAAATTTGCGACAACGCAAAATTCCTTTGCAAAACACTTCTATTGTTATTATTCGCGGGCATTTGCAGGTGACATCTGATTCGAGACACACTACACCGGGTGAATCAAAAAAATTTACACGCTTGACGGGCTATGGAGTAAAAAGTATGTGGCCGATATTCAAAACTAGAGTTTTAAACTACCAGTCAAAGGTAAACTTAGATAAAAAAAATTTTGTTTGGTAAAATCATTCATCTTTAAGACCCAAAAATTAGAAAAGTGCCTGTAAGGGGTTTGTATGGGGATCGCTAATTCCACATTCCATTCTGGCCTATGATTTATTTGGCCTTGCAATTTGAACTCAATCAATTAGCCAGTTTCAGAAATAGAATTTTGATTTCAATAGCACGTAAATCATGGACCAGAATGGAAGGTGAAATTCTTGATCCCCATACAAACCCCTCACAGGCATTTTTCTAATTTTTGGGTCGTAAAGATGAGCGATTTACCAAACAAAACTTTCTCATCTACGTTCACCTTTGTCTGATAGATTAACATCTAAGTTTTAAATATCGGCCATGTACTTTTCATTCTACAGCCCGCAAAACATATAACCTTGTTTTAGACTCACCCGGTAGATGTTTGGTGAGATTTGAAACTTCAGGGAGCCTTGCTGCAAGGTTTTTTTCGACGCCAGTTACCACTATAAACTGGCCATTTTTTATCAACTGCATACTAAAGGTAGGAAACTACTGGGTGTCCCAAAAAAATGTATACAGATTTGGTTGACTCCAGCGATGTGAATATAGCTTTAATCAATGACTAATCACTCTCAAATGTTCCTCGATAGTTAACTTGAACATAGATATCTCGTTCGTTGGTATTGGTGCTTTGAGAGCAGAAATATCAACCTTGAAAGCTCAACTTTGCGTCAACCTGCAAACAAGAGCTTTGGCTTTTTGGCCTCAGCAAATTCCTGAAGCACATCGAAATTAAGAACTGAAATTAATGTAAAATTAAGAAACTTCCCAATGGGTGAATGGGGGGGGGGGGACTTCTGGAAAACAGAATAACACAAGATCTAATATTGGTCAAATCTTATCAAGGTTATTGTTGATCTATACGCTGTGCCTTAAGAAATTGCTCAGGCCAAAAGGCACATCTGGGTTGTAGGAAGAGGCAAATTTGAGCTTTCAATATTAACATGTCTGCTCTCAAAGTACCAATATCAACAAACGAGGTATCTTTGTTCAAGTTAACTATCGAAGAACATTTCTAGAGCGATTAGACATTGATTCAAGCTATATTCACATCGCTGGAGTCAACCAAAAATCCGTATACATTTTTTTGGGACACCCGGATTTCCGTGATTCTGATAAAACGCTTAGTAATGTTGTGCGGGTAAATCTCCCCGGGGCTGCCGCCCGGTTTTTAGAGGCTACCTTCTTCTAATTACCGAAATTTGCCTTAATACCCACATTTATGATGAATTTTGGCGGAAAACTGGCTATTTTAATCTATTTTTTTGCAAATTTCAGTGAAACCCACCCATATGTTTATGGAAAATCTGTCGAAAAAGGACCCTTGTTTAGAGAATATTTGGCCCAAAAACCCATCCATATGGGTGGCACATACCCGTACCCTGAACATGTTATGCAACCCCCCCCCCCCGGGTAAATCTCTCATTTTCGGCGGCTTTTGCAAGGACAGAATAGGAGTATCTTTCATTTCTTTGTAATTCAAAACTTTTGCGGGACTCAATCAAACTTAGAATGTAGCTTAAAAGGTAAAATAAAATGCAAGAAATAGGCGAAACAACAGTTGGTACAAAAATCTGTTCCGCCTAGAATACACAGTTGCAGGTAAAGTTACTCAAGAATAGGGTGCCAAAGGGGTGCAATGGGGGTGCGATACAATGCCATTAGTAAAAACTTTGAGCTTAGGTTTTACACGTTTCTGAGTGCTATACGAATGCAGGGTGTCCCAAAAAAATCGTGCCCCGTTTGTCTGACGATTGCGACAAAACGGCAAAAGATTCTCGCCAAACTTTTATATGATGTTGCTCTTCAGATGTAAAAATAAAGTTTGCTGCCATCCCCGTAAAAATCCGTTGAAAGATGGTGGAGCTACGACCTTCAGAAGACCAAACTTGCCTGATGACTGAAACCAGCGGTCGGTCATTTTGTCTTACTATTCTACAGTGATAAATAGTTTCATGTGAGGTGAGAAATATTTCCTGCGAGGTAAAAAATAGCTGAAAACTCCCTGATGATTATCAGAATTTTCACGTGAGCTATGACATTGGAGGCTGCTGTTTCATTTCATCCATGGAGCTATTTATCGCTGCAAAATAGTAAGACAAAATGGCCGACCGCTGGTTTCAGTCATCAGGCAAATTTGGTCTTCTGAGGGTCATAGCTCCATCATTTTCAACGGATGATTTACGGAGATGGCAGGAAGCTTTATTTGAACATCTGAAGAGAACATTATATAAAAGTTTGGCGAAAATCTTTTGCTGTTTTGTCACAATCTTCAGGCAAACCGGGCACACATTTTTTGGGACACTCTGTAGTACTTGATGTTTCATCATCGTCATACAAAAAGGATGAGCTTTAAATCTTTTGAGATCTTACAAGGTACTTCGAGAGCTCTTTTAACAAAAATGAATTACACGTTGCGTTGTGAGATTTTGTTTCCTAAATCTCTCAGTTGATCCCGTGTCTTGTACGACAAGTTGTAATTTGGTAAGTTTGTTTAGGTGACCATTGTCTTTAAGACACGCGCAATTATCTAACTTTAAAACTAAACATTGTCACCTCAAACATATCGAGGTAACAATGTTTAGTTTTAAAGTTAAATAATCGCGCGTGTCTTAAAAACAATGGTCACCAAAACAAAATTACCGAATTACACGTTATTATACCGGGTGTCCCAAAATGATGTATTATTGTTTGATTGCTTACATGTCCATAACCAATGAACCGATTTTTAAAAACTTTGTTTTATTTGATTGCCTAAAGGCTAAACTGTATCTTAAGACGTTGGTTGTGTCTTTACTACGGCGTTTTCATGTCGAAAAGAAGATCAATAACCTGCTCAAATTCAAGCCTTAGATGGCACGAGAAAGAAACGGCTCATTTTTCCAGTCAACATTTTAGATGTGATACAAAAGGCTTAACTCCTATTCGTGTTTTCTGAATTCAGTATTAACTGAATTTGTATTCTCTGAACGACATATATTCTCTGAACGACATATAAGTTCAGCCTTTTGCATTACATCTGAAATGTTGACTGGGAAAGTAGGCCGTTTCTTTTTCATGCCATATAAGTCTTGAATTTGGGCAGGTTTATCGATCTTCTTTTCAACATAAAGACATCAGCCTAAACCACAACCAAATCCTCNTCATGTCGAAAAGAAGATCAATAACCTGCTCAAATTCAAGCCTTAGATGGCACGAGAAAGAAACGGCTCATTTTTCCAGTCAACATTTTAGATGTGATACAAAAGGCTTAACTCCTATTCGTGTTTTCTGAATTCAGTATTAACTGAATTTGTATTCTCTGAACGACATATATTCTCTGAACGACATATAAGTTCAGCCTTTTGCATTACATCTGAAATGTTGACTGGGAAAGTAGGCCGTTTCTTTTTCATGCCATATAAGTCTTGAATTTGAGCAGGTTTATCGATCTTCTTTTCAACATAAAGACATCAGCCTAAACCACAACCAAAATCCTCGAATACAATTTAGCCTTTTGGAAATCGGATAAAAATAAAGTTTTTAAAATCGGTTCATCGGTTATGGACATATAAGCAATCAAACGATAATACATCATTTTGGGACACCCGGTATAAGAAACTGGCTTAGGAGAAACTAGAACTAGGATTGCCAAATATTCAAGAAACTCCAGTACCCTATGTTTGAGAAGCGCTAAGAAACTTTTAAAGCTGAATTAAAAAATGCCATGGCAAAATTGTCGCTGAACTTTTATCCTTGAGTGATATTCTCTGTAATTCTATGTTTTGAGACAAATAAAACTGTTTGCATCGCTAAATATTGGTCTGCACGTCAAGAAACATATCTGCAGGAGTGTTAGAGACTAACCATGTACTTAAAGAATAAGAAACAAAGTAAGAAACTATCAACATTAAAATGCGAAAATTTCATGTTGAATTAAGAAACTTTTAGAACCATGATCTGATCCAAGTTTCTCATGAAAAAACGTGCAGTTACACATTTAGATGATCAAAATTTAAGAAACTCAAAAGAAGCATAATGCAGCAGAAATGTCCTAAAATCTAAGAAATTTGCTGCCAGCCCCTGACATAAGTTTCTTGTAAAGAAATGCGTGTACTTACAAGTCGCCTCGACGTCTCCAGCCGATAGATGTGTCTTTATTCCTCGGTGAAAAAGAAACGACGGATTACTCAAGTAACATGTTGAAGAACGTTACTTGACCGAACGACAGCTTGGAATTAAACAAGTAATTAATGATTAAAATGACCATGAATACAATTCCGATTCCGCTTATGTTCTCGACAGTCCTTACTAAAATAAGCATACATAAATGAGTATGACAACCTGCTTTGAAAACATATTTACATTCAACGAGAACGGGTGCCTATTTCAGCATTTAGATGGTGCTCAAGACGACAGATTCAATGAATTGAACAATTACATTGAGGGTTGAGGGTGAAAACGATCTCATTAGTAACGCAGATTTATCTGCATTTAAAGACAAATAACCAAATAACGTTTGCGTTCTTTCGCTGAATAACCGCGTGAAAGATCGCCTGTAGCCGGTTTTCCATCACGCGAAATTATTCACGCAAAGCGCATTTTTGCTGCAAAGTTTTTTCGCTGAAGTGGAAGCGGCTCACAAATCAACTGCGTACGTAATTTTTTTAAAAACTAAGAATTCAAGCCGGTCTTTGATTTTATCAATATTGATATCAATATCAGTACTGAAACTTCTTGAAATTATCAGATATTCGGTGCGCAGAGTTTCCTGCTTGTTTC
>REGL01000172.1:325812-341730 GCA_004194395.1 Aurelia aurita complex sp. Pacific
TGGAGGCAACAGACTATCAAAGGGCGCTGATGCTGGAGGACAGAATCTTGAGATGGTGCCAATCTGATATGCCAGAGCAATGGTTGTAAGAATTGCCCATCTTAGTTCAGTTAAAGTTTAGCTTTGATAGTTTTTTTTTAACATTGTTTTTGCAAAGCGCTTGCCATTTCAGTTCGTCGTACCCTGGGTACCAGAGCCAAAAAATGATAAAATAAAAAATTAAACAATTTCTTTCTAATTTTGAGGCTCTGGTACCCAGGGTGAGTTCGTCGCAAATTTCCAACTGATATGGTTCTGGTTCTATGACACCTTAACATAAAATAGCAACACGCCCCCTTCCTGGAAATCTACACTTTTGATAGACGAAGCAGTCAACCCCTTTGACATGACTTTAACTCATTAGGACTAAAGATCTATTTTTATTTGTCAATTTCAAAGGGGAATGACTTGTAAAATAATCTTTTCGGGCTTGTTTTGATTTCCAAGTAATTTTCCTGCAAATTATTTGAACAAGTAATGGCGAGGGTATGGTCCGAAACCGTGCGATTTTTTCGTTAGTTTCAACACCCTGTTACTCTTGATTTAGGCCGAATATCGGGAAAATGCACATTGGAAGTGTGTATCAGAATTCATATTTGAGAAATTCGTTGTTATTGTTTGAAAATATTCGAAAACTGCAAATCCGTGGAACAAAAACAAAGATAGGTTTTAGCCATCTTTCGGAGGTTTGTTTGTTTACAGCGGGCCGCCATCTTTGAAAATAGCGTGATCTGATTGGTCAATCCCCAATTCAAAACAAACTTCTCGGTCTATTGAAAACGAAATGTTGCCCTGTTATGACATAATGCCTTGAGGAGGGTTATCCAATTTCCTGGGGTCCCTGTGAAATAAGGCTGTCCCATTGTTTTCTCGCCTCTTAATCGTTGCCAGCCTCTTTATAGTGTGCTCTTGCAAGAAAATTGCAACACATCGACGGGAATTGGCCTAAATCATCAGACTGTTTAACGAATTTACAGCTGTTACCAACATCAAAAATTTTCAACAAAGTTGATATTTCGCTTCAGCAGTTGATAAGTTTGTTTTCTAGCATCAATCATACAAACCCGTGACTTGTCCTTTAAGTAGTTTGTTATTGGAAAATTTCTAATTGAATAGAAAAAACTTTAACTTTTGATGAGCATGAACCAAACAAAGACTGGGGCGATCACAGAGGTTCATGGCAGACATGCATATCAAGTTAAAATCTTTGTAGCTTTAGGGTTATAAATAATTCATGCAGATATCAATGCCACCTAAAATCAAGAAACCTCATAAAATAAAAAAGTAAGCTAGGCAAATGGGACAAAGTGAGAAAGACTTGGAAAGTCAACGAGTGTCGGTCTTAACGCGTCGGTCTCAAGCGACAATGATCATTTAGAATATCTCGTGATAGTGTTCAAAAATGCATTTGCTCTATAGGATCTGCAAAGCGGGATCGTTGAGCGATTCAGAACAAAAAAAGCATTACCAACTGTACGAGAAACTCCGTTTTGATTCTCCGAGTTGCTTCATGTTCACCGTCAGTTCGCTGTGACAGCAATGAGTCAATTTCATCTATGAATATAACTGCCGACTCTTGACATCGTGCAACAGCAAACAATGCCCTGACCATCTTCTCCCCTTCACCAATCTAAAAAGAAAAGAAAATAATAATAAAATTAATAAACGAAAGGTCTCGCAGCCTAACTGATGCATATCATTCTGAAAAACGGAAAAAGGACAAGTCCGGGGTTGGAATAATTGTTGATAAAATGAAAGATTACAATGTTGTGAATGGTGTGTAGCACTTTTTCCAACCTCTCTCTTTTCTCTGCGAAATTGCATATTTCAATCTACGAAATGAGCGAAATGATGGCATTATTTATGACGTCATTTCGCCCACTTCGCCTTCGACCTGAACGAGGTTGTTTTCTTGCAAAACCCTCAAGTACTTTCCGACGTCACAATCGAACCTCCAAACCGAGGCTAGCCACTTTATCGCTAAACTACAAAATGGCGACGACATTGGGCCTAACTTACGAAAAATGTTGCACGAATTTACAACAGAAAGAGATCTCAAAACTTGGAAAGAACTCACAATTGGTGTTCGGCAATTGGTAAGGTTGCCTTTTGACATTAATTGTAGAAACCGCGGACTTGTCCTTTAAGGACATA
The DNA here is from genome assembly GCA_004194395.1 of Aurelia aurita complex sp. Pacific. NCBI lineage: Eukaryota > Metazoa > Cnidaria > Scyphozoa > Semaeostomeae > Ulmaridae > Aurelia > Aurelia aurita complex sp. Pacific. Next base: position 328,006 of record REGL01000172.1, read on the forward strand.
TGTTTCCAATATGAATCAAAGGTTTGACCAGAAAACTTGATTCAATCTTTAATGTAAATTGGTAACTCTCTGCGACGTAGTCGTGGCACAGTTGTAACGCTGTATTTACAATGCAACTAATGTGGCTCTACTGGTTAACCAATAAGAAATTAACAACAATTGTCTTCTATTAAAAAATTTACCAACTTTGACGTACGATTTGAGGCGAAATCTTGTGGTAACAGTTAGTGTGCCTTTTCCACTATATTGTGGACAATTATTCACCTTTTCACCTTAAAAACGTAGCGAAAAACAATTTCAATGATTTCAGTCTGTTTACCATAATTCTTACTATGGATTGTCTTGGAAACTGTAGAAGTCAGGAGCCAAGAAACTGGATTATATCTCGATATGACGGTGAATGTAATGTAAATTGAAAGATATTTTTTATCAATTAAAACACAGAAACATGCAACAATCCAACTATTGTGCCACTCATTGCAGGAAAGGACACGTAGTCAGCGAGTTCCCACAATGAGTGACACTTACAATCAACTAAGGAATTAAACACAAAAGAAAAATTATAAATTGAAAGGAACGTAAAACGAAAAGCCTGATCGCTGAGCAGAACTGAGGCTGCTTGATAAAACGGCTGACCGGAAGCCGGTCCGACATGGATACCTTGAACTGTATATAAAGAACTGGTCCTATATATTCCTACAGTTGCCAAGTAGCAACGTCTGGTTGGATGGACATGGCTATCCAGTAAGACCAACTACCCAATGAAAGATGTTGAGAATACAAAAAGAACATACCCATTTTGAAGTCAATGAGGAAGCGCTAATCGAGAAAAATGTTGCATGAGATTGACTTGCGATGCATTTACCTACAAAATCAAAATGATGAAAATAAAAGATTAGTATTATTCTTACGCTAGAAATCCTGCAAAAGAAATCAAATTTAAACGCCTGATTGCCTAAATGCCTCTGTCTCTGGCTACAAACAAGGAACCAAGTTTAGTGGCTTGTCGAAACACTTTATAAAGTAACAGGACATCGATTCAAGAAATTTCTATAAAAATACAACCTGAAAACAATCATTAGAAGTTATCACTTTAAAAGGAAAATAGCTTCAGTCAAGGCCGTTTGTTCTCAAATTAAAGGCATCTTTCAGGGCCATAGGCACAAGGGGTGTGGAGGTGTGCCACAGCTCCCATCTATCAGTTTGTCGACAGATCTACTGGCAACGTTAGCCACGTTGTACCATTTTCAACAATCAAACTATTCCTTTTCTTACTTTCTTTTAAGTTGGTAATATACAATACTTGATAGCTATATTGAAAGCTAATCAAAGCCAAATACTAAAGAAGAGGAGCGCCTAATTTGCCGGCAAAATGGGAGCCTGGATTTCCCCTAGACTGACGACGTGACACCTTGATTCAATGTTTTTAATCTAATGTTTTTATTTTCACTCATACAAGGACTCACGACCAAACAGATTCAAAACAGAGATTCGAGCGTCGACAGAAGAGTCGAACGTGGCTTCGAACGTCGTTTCGAACGTTGCTTCATTTCGAAAATTCGAACTTTGATCTAATCAGCCAATCAAACGCTAAGAATAGGCATGTGGGTTGACCATGTTAAGAAAGTAGCGATCTGATTGGTCCCGCCATTAATGCGGCGGAGACGGCATAAATCAATGTGTGTTTTGAAGTTGCATTGTCATGAGTCTCAGTTTGAAGCTATAACTTCATCCAATTTTTTTTTTTTTATATTCAATATAAAAATTTACAACAAAATTACCTAAACACTACCTACAATCTACTATACCACACTACAAGGACGGGGACCAGGAGGAGCAAAATGTCATGTCTACCCCCTGGAATTAATATAAACTAAAATACAACTACTACAAACTACTGTACATACGCTACAACTAATACAGATAGAAATGCTAATCATCCAATTCAGTGCGGAAAACTGAGACTCATATGATCAGTCTACATTTCCCCCGAGAATTTTGTTGATCATTTTCATGGCAGTTTTTCATGTGGATTTTACTGAATTCCAGAAATTTTAATGAATGATTTGGAACTTGTACGGCATTCTTGGAAAATTGTGAAACATGCAACCAATTGAAACATATAAATAATGCAAAAAGGATACCAGAGAATAACATCAAAAAATTGAAGTCATAGTACTGTAATATTCACATACCGATAAGCGTTTTGCCAGTTCCAGGTGGTCCAAATAACAGTAGTCCTTTGGGTGGTCCTCTTAATCCAGTAAATATGTCTCTGTGAATTTAAAAAACTTGAAGGTGAAATATTACTGTCAACAATTTGTCAAATCATTGAAGGAACAAGGAGAGGTCCAGAGTACAGAGTCCTAAATGTACTAGGATATCCAAATTTTACTGGCTACCCACAAATGTGTCAGTCCTCTTATTATGAGTTCAACAGCAATGTAAATGGACTTTTTGCAGCTCTGCTTACAGGGTTACATGATTTTTTTCAATGAAGTATGAAAATGTCTCAAAATTTAGGGGACCTCAGTGGACAAAGCACTACTTCTCGTGTTATAAAGAAAATATTTGTACTGTCACTGAAGCTTTCTGCACAGCAATATCAAGCTTTTCTTCTTAAGCTGCAGGGGTCCATATTCTTGAAAATTCGCAATTTCTCCCCTGCACAAATTGTGGTTCATTTCCTTCAGACGTTCGAAGTCCAAGATCAATTTTAGGATTTGCTACCCAACACCTTGCTCCAAGTCTCGTTCATTTAGTCATTGCTTGACAGGCAAAAGAGCAACCATTAACGAGCAGTGTACAAGTGGCCAGATCCTTCGAAATAATTTCATTTGGTATGTCCAAACGAACGAGACTTTGGGCAAGTAAAATGCAGAAGAAATGGTATTGAATTCCAAATAGAATTAGAAGCTCCATCTTACGGTCTTAGCATTGGCCATATGACAATTTCTTGAATCGTGTTCTTTGCAAACTCAAGACCAGCAATATCATCCCAAGAGATTGGGGGTCCATGATCCATTATCTTGAAATATAACAAGAATATTTTTATTGCTATTTATCCCATCAATTCTAACAGATGAGATGCCGTATATGGTAACTTATTATTTAAAGTTTAAACAAATGATTTGTGGTACAAAATTTGAAAATAGCCTTAAATAACGGACTCATCGTACTAAACTCATAAACGCAACAAAACACCGTAATCTGTAGAAAGAAGACTGTTAACTCCTGTAAAAGAACAACAACCAAAATAAACCTGTAACTAGAGACAAAACTGTGGAATCCTGCAAGAGAAAAACGAGTTAATCTTTAAAACCTGAAAGGATAGAACTAACTTATTTCTTTCCTTTCAGATTTTAAGATTAACTCGTTTTTCTTTTCTCTTTCTTTCTCTTTTCACGCTGAGTTTTCTGAGACAACAGCAACAACACTAAACAGTCGTTGACCTAACGAATAGCAAAAATGGCAGTTCGAGAGGTCAGAAGAGCAGATTCACAGAGAAATCAGACACATTTAACTATCAAGAAAGGATAGTTTTTACCAATTTTAAAACGAACAATTCCATTTTAAAAATACTGAACCATTCTCTGCCACCTGTGGTGACATCTGGGATTTGATGTAAATGGGGGGCTTACTTACAATTTTAGCTTAGAATGGACAGGCTTATTAGAGAGGGGGCTTAATAGAGAGGGGGCTAAATAGAGCTTTTAAGCTAGTTTGTATAGCATGTATGGCAAAGCTTTTTGAACTGTCAGCCGGTGTTTTAATAGCAGTAGCAAAGTGCATAAGACTGAAGACTTTACTTTCATAGCAGCCACAAATACATCTCAAGATTCAACGCAAGGCACACTTTCAAACTGTGACAAAATTGCAGAGAATTGGGTGGTGAAAACAGACCAAAAAGATACCCAGTTAAAAAGCAAAGGTGCTGTTATACCGGGTCAATCAATAAAAAGGCCCGGCGTTTGAAAAATGCTGTTCCCTGAATATCAAAGCAATAATGTTGAAAACTTTCTTCTTTTATTCCTGATATGTCCAATTAGGTTCAGTAATTTACCCGGCTTTCATCGGCCATTCCTTCCCGTCGATTGGGAGATTTTATAAAGAAAGCCCATTTTGAGAACCTGCAAAAACGAACGAAAACAACAAGCAAAATTCCCCTTTGTTTTCCTACCTTGCAATTATGACACTTTCATGCATTCATGTATGTTGTCCTCAGGAGAATGGAATCTCCCTAAATAAGTTAGTCATACTAGAAGGAAGACTTTTTCATTCCCCCAAGAGGATAGCACGTGCTAAAGCGTGATCAAGTCATTGCTGTGAGGTAAACATATTAGGGAAACTTCCTCGCGATTTTAACACGTTTTCTAAAGTTTCTCGAAGGGACCATTTTTTAGAAAATCCCTTGTAAAATCTGAAAGGAGTGACCAATTTCAGCCAAGGGAAGTTCTAAAAATAGTTGAACATGTTGGATTCAATCAGATATTGAAAAATATCATTGTTTATATATTCAGGGAGCAGTACCCTTTCGAAAGCCAGGCCATTTTCTCAACTCATCCGATACAAAACTTTCTTTCAGCTGCCAAAGCTACTACTGCACGGTGTTCAAAATGATTTGATGTCATGACTCCTTGTCTTAAAAATTGCGAGTGATCGTAATCGTACAGACAATATTCAAAGGACTAGTCGATAAGAACCTCATTTTCAATCATCTCAATCATGCGAGGCTCTACATTCTTCAGCCTCTCGTCTTGGCAGTCGCTCTTTCCAGAATTCAATCCCGGTGACCCATGATTTCCGCTTCTACAAAAGATAACGACATTTCAGTTAAGGTCAGCATTTATCTCAGCAAATATTACTAACATGAAATTGAACAAAATATCAATAGATGAAAACATGTTTTTTTCATAATCTATTCCACATCTTTATTCTTTGGTACATTGTCTGACCGAAGTGCACCAAGAAGCGCATTATTGAAAACAGACGTCGAGGAAATATGGGAGCGCCGGAGAATCGCTCCCAGGACATTTTTACCATCGTTGTTTGTCAAAGCCAAACAGACCATCACAACCCAAAATTTCTTTGAAGCTCCCTCCCAGCATACAGAGCTTATAGGATCAGAGACAGAACTCTCCCAGGCAAAGCCATAGCACTTGAAAACAGAAAATGTCTTTAGCAAAGCTATTTAGCAATTAAAGTCTGTCTCATAGTAGATGTCAGGTAAAAATGTCCATGAATAAAGCAACTTAACTTATTTGCGTGAGAAATTTTGCGCTATCGCAAATCTCGCTAACATCTAATTTGAGAGAGATGTTAGCTCTGCAATGAACATTGTGAACAGGATTCAATGAAAACTGCTTTCATCATAATTACAAACTCAATGGTTTAGTAAAAAGAAAAATATTATAATTATTAAAAGGCAGTCTTTATTTACTATTTGTCACTATTTCCATAGGGTCAATCTCAGGGGACTTGATCTACTAAATTCCTTTAACAACTTCCAAAAATATAGTGAACTCAATATACGTTTCATTTTCGCTTCATCAGGAAAAAGCAGAATCAGAAAAAAATGGTATGTCCCTGCTAAAAAATTTTAAATACCCGTGAACACTATAAAGGCCCGTATATGTAAGGCCCCTAAGTTTTTCATAATTTAGGAGCTTACAAATACCGCTAAGATCAACTCGTCTTTCTCTTGCAGGATTCAACAGTTTTCTCTCTAGTTACAGCTTTATTTTGGTTGTTATTCTTTTACAGATACATATACGGGCCTTACATATAGGGGCCTTACGTATACGGGCCTTTATAGTAAACTGTAATGTTACGTGACATGTACGGTTTAATTAACTGGTATATAGGAAATAGTGAAGATGAAAATACCTGTTGTTCGAAGTAGTTCCATTAGTATCTCTGTTCATTACTGGTGGTATGAATTTACTCGTAGTCCCTCGCCTGTTGAAAATTAGAGAAAGAAAGTTCAATTTCAAAAATAAGGATCTACTGGATAGATCAACGAGGGCAGATGTTGTAATACAATAGCATCAGTTGCTTTTGATTGACACCTCAATTCAAAGCGATTAGCGATTGCAGACAAAGGAAATTCTCTCAACCAGTAATTCAAAACAAACAAAGCCGCAAAGTTGCCCTGAGACAAGTGGAGCAAACCCTTGCCTTGTGCACTCGAAAGGGAATTTTTAAGAGAAGTTATGTGCTTAATACGAAAGAAGGTGGGTAAATCTAAAGTTCTGCCTGGCGGATTTTGTTTATTTGATTCAGAAGTCGAGCAGAAGGCATTACAATTGTCACATATTAAGGGCTCAAATGAAACAATTACTACTGAGCTCTACAATCAAATAACCTTTAGTTTGAAATGTAAGTGGCATTCATGGTAAGGACTCAGTGACCTCGTGTCTTTCCTCGCCATGAATGTCACAGTTTAATGTATTTTTAGTTCGTAGTTTTAATAATTGTTGCTTTTAATTGATATAGAAAAATCAAACAAACAAAATCCGCCAGGAAGAACTTTAGATTTACCCTTCTTTTTTTACAATTAAATTCTAAATTTACAATGTAAAATTTACAAGTTGAAATCTACAAATGAAAATAAATAATCTAATTACAAAACTAAAGTGACATTGAAATTAATACATAGTGATCGAACCGAGAGTGGCAGGACACAGTCAGACCGGACCAGAACAAATCAGACCCCACGCCCACCATGAAATGCCACACTTCCATGCAGCACCTCATGGCAGGCAAAGGATCCGACCGACCCCAGTCCAATCCAACTTTGGGTCCGTAACGAAAGTGTAACGGATCAGCCCCCTGTTTACACTACTCCTGCTAATCTGAAACACTTCTGAAATGTAACTCACGCTTGTTTACCTCGCTTTTAGTTTGCTTTTCAGTGTAAATTGCCACTCATCATTATTCAGATTTGCTAATGATGAATCAAGTTGGCTTGATACATTTGCATAAAACCTGCTTACATCTTACTAATTATCTTTAATACCGGGTGTCCTAAAATGATGTATTACTGTTTGATTGCTTACATGTCCACAACCAATGAACCGATTTTTTAAAACTGTGCTTTATTTTATTGCCTAAAGGCTGAATTGTATTTTAAGATGCTGGTTGTGGTCTTACCACGGCGTTTTCATGTCGAAAATGAGATCGATAAACCTGGTCAAATTCAAGCCTTAGATGGCATGAGAAAGAAACGGCCTATTTTTCCAGTCAACATTTTAGATGTGATACAAAAGTCTGAACTCGTATTCGTATTCTCTGAACTCAGTGTTAACTGAATTCGTATTCTCCAAACGACATATATTCTCTGAACGACATATTCAGAAATATATTCTCTGAACGACATACCGATCCGATCTTCAGCCTTTTGCATCACATCTAAAATGTTGCCTGGAAAAGAAGGCCATTTCTTTTTCATGCCATCTAAGGTTTGATTTTGAGCAGGTTTATCAATCTTCTTTTCAACATGAAGACATCGGCCTAAACCACAACCAACGTCTTCGAATACAATTTAGCCTTTCACCAATCGGATAAAATAAAGATTGTGAAAATCGGTTATCGGTTATGGACATACAAGCAATCAAACGATAATACATCATTTTGGGACACCCGGTACTTGGAATGTCTTTACCGTTTGCGTCACCTGGAATTGTCAAAATACTTTAACATGGAATTTGAAGTAATATGAATATGAAGATTTAAACAATGCTTGTCGTCGCTTGCCTCATCCTCTCAAACACTCCTGTTCCTTCTGTCAATAAAACATTTTGTTATGGAGCAGTGTAAACACTCTTGAACGGTAACAACTTTGCAATGGATCAAAATTGTACCAACATAGCAAGGGTGACTTTTGTAAGACACAATATTCAGCTCTCCAACGTCACAAAGCGATGTTTCTTTCTGGAGAATAGATCTTCTTTTTATCCATATAAAAATTTTACAATACAGGCTACATTCTACTATACGTTTTGATTACTATACAAGATTACAAGTACGATACCATGAGGAGCAAAGGACAATGACAGCCCCATGGCCATTCCATAAAGACATGCAACTGATTAACGTTTACTAAATGCTACTCAAAATACGGATATTTTTAAATAAAGATTATCGGTACAAGATGCTACATACTACGTTGCATGAGAGAATAAACTATGGTGACTGGGAATTTTAGTTTTAAATTCATTCATTGAAAGCGTTCTGAAGCACGGATGTACTCTAATGTTGCCAATAATATTTTCATATTTGCATCAGCTGGTAACCTTTTATGACCATATAAGAGAATTTTTGACATTTCTTGGAGAGAAAGGTTCAATAAACCATTTAGTTGCAGAATCGCATTTACGCTGACGAGAAGGTCTCGCCTAATCAAATCATAGGCATGGCAGAGATCTTATAAATAATCTATGGCATGGTGAAATATCATAAATATAAATCATAGAATAGATCTTTTAAATCTATAAATAGATTTAGATTTATAAATAGATCTTATTATAGACCTTCAGTCCAGCTGACTTCGATGGTTTGCTCTCATTGTTTATTTTGATCTAGTTGAATGGACTCATACCGGGTTCGCCAAAATAAACTATGCACGTTTGACAGACCACAATAAATCGTACACTCGACCGATTTTGAAGATTCATGACTTAATCTTTAGCAAAAAGCCTGAATTAGATTCTAGCATTTTTTGCAATTTTTTTTGTTTTCAGTTTTTAGAGCTAGACGCAAGTTTCTTAAAATTCTCGTTCTCGAAGACACTGAAAACGGTCAAAAAACTTCGATCAAATTTTCTAAAGAATCGACATGAATGGACATTGAGAAAATTTTTTCGTGGCGATTTGGGAAATATAAATCGATTAATTGTATCGATTAATTGTATCGATTAATTAATCGATTTCTAGATCCCAAATCACCACAGAAAGTGTTCTCTTTGTCCATTCATGTCAATTCTTTAGAAAATTTGATCGACGTTTTTTGATCGTTTTCAGTGTTTTCGTGAACGAAAGCTTTAAGAAACTCGCGTCTAGCTCTGAAAACTTAAAACAAAAAGAAATTGCAAAAAATCCTGGAATCTAATTCAGGCCTTTTGCTAAAGATTAAGTCACGGATCCTCAAAATCGGTCCAGTGTACGATTTATTGTGGCCTGCCAAACGTGCATTGTTTATTTTGGCGCACCCGGTAGATGTGAAATTTATTCGTTCACAAGGCAAATCGCTTTGTGATGTAGGAGATTTCTATCTTTTATTTACAAGATTCATTCTTGCTTACCAGGATAATGGTCATTTAAACAGATACCTTGTTCCCAGCGATTTCTTATTTTGGCCATAATCCGACTGTCTTATAGATCTGCTGTCATCTGATGACCCAAGCTTATTCTTCCTTCGCTGATCAAGTATCTAAGGAACATTAATAGGAATCATGAATCTGGAAACTAACAACTGACTTTCTTTTTGCCTTCACAAGACACTGAACTTTTAAATTTGTCACATGACCCAAAAACGCTTCACAACAAAACAATTTCTAAATCACTCTCGATTATTCGGTGGCAAGCAAATGATGAATGTTTTGCCAATCACGTGCGCTATTGAAAGCATAAAGGCTGGCGGCTTTAAGTAAATAGATTTATCTACGCAAGCCGTTCCAAAAACATTGATTTGATGAGCATAGGTTCCAAATCTTTATCTCGGCGTAAAAAGGTGGGTGTAAAATTCAATGACCTATTTCTTCTGATTGAATGGCTTGAAAGAAACTTTAGATACTTATCTATAATTCTACCGTTGGACTTTTCAGAAATTTTGAATATTTTTGGACATTACAGCGTATCTTATATTTCAATTCATTTGAGGATGTGACGTCATCAAATTTCTAAATCATAAACCAGATGAGAGACAGACTTTTGCTTGATACCATATTGTAGGCATTTATGAACTATGGTTTCCTTCGAAATTATTTCATGTTACGTCACACTGTTCAGAAATTACGATGGTTTTGAGTTTTTTTTTTAATTTTTCTTGAATTCTTGAAAAAGAAGAAAAACACTCTACTTCTGAAAATATTGAAGATTTCAGAAAATTCCAACGGTAGAATTATAGAGAATTAGCTAAAGTTTCTTTGAAGTCATTCAGTTGAAAGATATAGGTCATTCAATTTTACACCAGCCTTTTCAAAGATTTGGAAACTATGCTCAGAGGCAATAATGTTTCTTTCGTGGATATTGTTTTTGAGTTGAATTATAGAATCAATAATTTAAATATACGACTCTGCTAAAAATGGCATCAAGAAATTTTCAACACGAAACTTTCACCATGAGTTCCACGATGAATCGACCAATGAAATTGTTCAAGAATATTTCAGACGCAAAGGATCATAATAAACAAACTTCCAACCGCTATCTTTAGCGAAAGTGTCCATTGCAAAATATCAAATATCCCATAGGTCCTGACTAAAAGTGGAAGGTCTCTACCAGGAAAATTATGTCCTTACTTCGAAAGGTTAGTCATGACTCCAAAGTATGCTTCATCATATAGTAATCTCCTAATCAAGGCCGAATCTACTACAATTCATATTCATTCTATTAGGCGATTGGCACTTGAAATTTACAAAACTTTGCACAACTTAAATCCAGCATTTATGAAAGATTATTTTCTCCCAAAATCAACCAGCCATAATCTTCGAAGAAATGACATTCTAGTTGTTTCTAAAGTCAAAAGTACAAATTATGGCATAAAATCGATTAGCTTTTTGGGTCCAAAGGTTTGGAATTCTCTTCCAAATGAAATGAAGTCATCCAAAAATGCATATCAATTCAAAATTCTCATAAAAGATTGGTTTTTCAACAATCAATGCGCCTGCAACGCTTGCAGTCAATAAGTTCCATAATGCAATCTCTAAAATTGCAACATGTTAGTGTATATTAGTGCTCACACTATCGTAAAACTAACATTAAATAAGGTATATTATTATTAAAATAGCCAGTACTTAGAGGATACATACATATTGGTCTCTTGCCGTCATGAAAGTATTTGTGGGCTTTGTTTGATTTTCGTCGTCAGACTCGTCTTCGTCCAGAGAATTGAAATTATCTCGCCCATTTCGTCGATCCTACAAAAAGGCAACACATTTTCTCTACAACAGGACCAACGAGGGAAAATTCCAAAAGGCAATCCATATAGAGCAAATGTTCCAAATCTTGAAAAAGGCTGTTGTAAAATTGAGTGACCTATTTCTTTGAACTGAATGACTTCCAAGAAACTTTAGCTACTTCTCTATAATTCTACCGTTGGATTTTTCTGAAATCTTCAATATTTTCAGAATTAGAGTGTTTTTCTACTTTTCAAGAATTCTAGAAAAATTCTCAAAAAAACTTAAAACCATCATAATTTCTAAACTGTTTGGCGTAACATGAAATAATTTCGAAGAACACCATAGTTTATGAATCCCTACAATATGGTATTAAGCAAAAGTCTGTCACTCATCTGGTTTATGATTTAGACATTTGATGACGTCACATCCTCAAATGAGTCGAAATGTAAGATACGCTGTAATTTCGAAAAATATTCAAAATTTCTGGAAAGTCGATCGGTAGAATTATAGATAAGTATCTAAAGTTTCTTCCAAGTCATTCAAACAGAAGAAATAGGTCCCTGAATTTTACACCCACCTTTTTACGCCGAGAAAAAGATTTGGAACCTATGCTTCCCTATAGACAACATGTCAATGTCACGTGACTTTATCAATTCGCACTCGAAAATCAGACTTGAGGTAAATGAAGCCACTACGAAACATAGCGTCGCAATGGGATTTGAGAGTGTCTCGTTCATTTATCGAGATAAATCTATTTTAAAAGCTTGAAGATGTTCAAATAATTGAGAAACTGTTGTGGATAGATCACAGGTGGCGGAGAATTGTTCAGTAATAAACAGTTTTGAATTTAATAAATATAATCTTACTTGTCAGTTAACTGTGTCTTAAAATATCTTGAGTTTGCTCATTGGTTATGAAATGCCCGAATCATTGACCTATGAACTACCAGTTTTCATTCAAACACCTTGGTATGGTATACTATCAAAACGTTTTACAAAGTTGAATTTCATGAAAGTTTCCATCCTGAAATTTGACCCCCTGACGAAGGTATTGAATACAACGTTACCTTACGATAGATTATCCCATTTGATCGCTTCTTCCAAGAATTATCTGATTTCGACTGGTTTTCGTGAAATTTGAAAGATCTTTGTCGATGACCATCTTCATATCTGAGATGATCCTGATCTCGCTCTGGAAATGAATTTGTCGTCATTTTCACTTGTTTGTTTGGCATCTGAGCTGTATCTGGGTATTTTCTCTTTGCAAATGTTGGTTGGTACTTCGATGCAGTCGATGCCTGAGACAGAAAAAGAATTAAAATAAGAAGAAAATTCGAAATTTTAAACTTATTATCGTTCAATTAACCATCTGGGCTTCCTGTGTTTACCCTAGCCAGAAACTAACCTCAAAGAATGGCTGTCTTCGCATTTCTTCATTTGTTGGTTTGAAGTTAAAAGAATTATTCGACTGATGAGCAGAATGTGACATAACTGCATCACTTCTACTGGTTGCCAACATGTCCTTTGCAGGCTTTGTACCATTCTCAATAGGTGAAACCCTTGCTGTCTTCATTGGTTCTTGAACTTCCGTGATGGCTGTTCGTGCTCTGCTGTGTGCCACTGTTTGTTTCCCAATTGGGTGGGTCTCTCGAAGCGTATCAGAGTCCTTGGACTGCACCCTTTCTGTATTTTTATTGACTGGCCTGCAGCTAGTTGGTGCTTGTTTGGTCTTCCTTGCTTTTGCCAGGTACTTTAGTGAAGTTTCTTGATTTGAATTTTCAGCCTAGAGCAAATAAACATCATCAGATTCAATTAAAAATTTGGAACAAAAATACCATTCAGGGGTAGGAAAAATATTTTAATTTCTGGGACCGAAAAGTCGTTGAAAAAAATTTCAGTGACAGCAGGGTGCTCCAAACAAGAATCCACTTTTTTGAAGGTCGTGATAGAAATACGTGGGACAGATTTTGAAGATTGGTCAGTAATCCTCAATCTCAGTTGTAAAGGGTGTTTAGTGAATTTTGTTGACTTTGCGACTGACTACTTACCAAATTATAAACGGTATTGTTGTAGTCTGGAGACAGCCTAAATTAACCACACATCAATCCAATTTCTAAAGACTTAGTTTGAAATGCAAAGAGAACATTTTGGAATTTCACGCAAAATCAAATCATCAATTCTCCCTTTTTCTCACATTTCTTTCTTTCTGGAGACCTGAAAAAATTTCTGGGACCATTGGTGCCGTGGTCCGCTATTTTTTCCACCCATGATTCCACTCAATTTAGAAATACAAAGAGTAGACTTTCTTCTTTTTGTCAAGGAACTATTCAAAAATTAACTATGATCTCAGTGCATGTAGGCTGATTTCGTATCAAGAATGGTTAAGAAATCACTCATCTCTCGCAGAGACTCAGGAAGCACCACACTAAAAAATCAGCAAAAATTTGTTACGCACAACTTACAGTACAGGCCTTGTGTACATTAACATGGCAAGAATTCTTTACATAATTATACAAACTCTTGAGCCATATGAAATACAGTACATTTTTCTGGACAAGAATTCTTAGGCAGGAAAACCATGTAAATGTGCTCAGCCAAAAATCAAGTTCT
>REGL01000172.1:358955-379883 GCA_004194395.1 Aurelia aurita complex sp. Pacific
ACACTGTATTACAAAACGAAATTTGCACTCGACTTGGAAAAAAGTTTTCATTTGACTAAGTATTTTTGAATTTTGATGTAACTATGTATCCTGAATACCAAACTCTTTAGTACCCAGGGGGTGCGCCAAAATAAACTATTCACGTTCGGCAGGCCACAAAAAATCGTATACTGGACTGATTTTGAAGATTTATGACTTAATCTTTAGCAAAAAGCCTAAATTAGGTACTGGGATTTTAGCAATTTTTCTCATTTTCAGTTTTTATAGGTAGAAGCGAGTTTCTTAAAATTTTAGTTTTCGAAAAGACTGAAAACGATCAAAAACGACCGATCAAGTAATCTAAAGAATCGGCAGAAATAGACAAAGAGAGAACTTGTTCGCCGTGATTTGGGATTTAGAAATCGACCAAATGTAATCCGCTGTACGAGAGTTCGTACTAAACCCCCAAATCACCCTGAAAACGTCTTCTCTTTGTTCGTTCATGTTGGGTCTTTTGAAATTTGATCGAGGTTTTTGGTCGTGTTCAGCGCTTTCGGAAACTAAAACTGTAAGAAACTCGCTTCTAGCTCTAAAAACTGAAAACGGAAATATTTGCTAAAAGTCCAAGAATCTAATTCAGGCTTTCTGCTAAAGATTAAGTCATAAATCTTCAAAATCCGGTCCAGTGTACGATTTATTGTCGCCTGTCAAACGTGCCTAGATTATTTTGGCGCACCCAGTAGATGTTCCTAAGCAAAGCAGAGAATTTTTTTGCAAGTGAATTTTTGCTCGATTCTTAAGTTTCCTAAACTATAAAATTTGAAGGGAGCAAAAAGCAATCGAAAATACCTGTTTTGCCGACACTTGGATACCCAATAACAAATAATCTGCATGTTTCCACAGTTTTCAAATCATCTAAATTTGAGTTCCTATCCTTTCGTTTTGCTTTGCCCCAAGAAAACCTCCAACTGAGAGCTCGTCTCAAAGTACCACGCCCTGCAGACGAGCTTTTGATATCGTGTGTGTCATCTTGCTCAGAGGTAGCTGAAGGACTCGAAGAGTTGAGGCTGCTACTTTCTTCATCTGAGGCTGAAGAGTAGTAAGAATCTCGAACGTTGTGGATATCCAAAAGTGATCGGATTTTCTTCTTCATTGTTTCCCAGCAGTCATCTTTCGATCACTGTACAATTTGAATCAGCATTAGCCTAGAACGGGGTATAAAAAACTGCTGTAGAACAAAGTTCGATAATGTTTTGACAGAAGAAGTTCTTTGGACTGTTCATTGAGAGGGTATGTAGACCCCCAGTCCCGGGGGGGTTACTTGACAAGGTTTTATTCGGGGACGTGCCATCGAAGCTTCAAAAACATACCCGTTCCTTATACCAATTTTCCGAAAAAGCATCCCCGACTTTATACCAATTTTAAGAAAAAGTACACCCGACCATATACCAATTTTCCGAAAATGTATATCCGATCTTATACTTTTACCAAAATCGTGAAAATCGATACCGTTCCTTATACCAAAATCGTGAAAATCGATACCGTTCCTTTTACCAAAATCGCGAAAATAGATACCCTTCCCGATGGCACGTCCCCGTACCCAAAATATGTGAAGTACCCCCCCCCCAGTATATAGATTATCACTCCTTCAAAAAAGCGCACGAGATTGTAGGAAACCAAATGATTTTTTCGATGTTGGAGGATTTTGGCTAAAGGACTTTGCCAAAGGCGTACGATTTAGGAATGATATGCCCACCAGTTCAAAGGATTCTTCCCAAATTTAAAGGATTTTTCTGAAAGTGGGCTATGAGATCTTTTCATAGTTTGCTCACACAATGCATGGATGAATTTAGAAACTTCGTTATTTCCTCATTTTCAATGCGGCAGGAGTCACAGGGGATACCGTTTTCGTCTCGGTTTTCGGAGTCCCCTTTTTGCCTTTTTCAACAGACTTTCACACAAAAGCATTATGGGCGAACCGCAAGGGGATGGAAACTGGCATTTACTTGAAGGTGTTATGGGGTAAAGTGGGTAGGCTGGGGTAAAATTAAAATGGGTAGTGTTGATTGCTGGAAATCAATAGACCCGAGACTGGCAAGTCAATATTCACTATGCCAAGGAGGGGAGTTTGAGCCCCGGGGGGGGGGGTTACTTGACCAAGTTTTGGTCGGGGACGTGCCATCGAAGCTTCAAAAACATACCCGTTCCTTATACCAATTTCCCGAAAATGTATATCCGATCTCATACTTTAACCAAAATCGTGAAAATCGATACCGTTCCTTATACCAAAATCGCGAAAATCGATACCCTTCCCGATGGCACGTCCCCGTAGCCAAAATATGTGAAGTACCCCCCCCCCCCGGGGATGCACTCGATGCAATCATGAAACATCTGTTTTCACTTGATCCATGCTTGATCGATGCAAAAAACAAGTGGAATCGGATTGATGAAAACTATTCATGAGTGCGTCAAGTGCTTCAAATCGCTTGATCATATCAGAGATGTTCTGTAATATGAATAATTTGATTGAAGCAGATAGTGTGTGCTAAAAAGCCTGCACATGTTTTATAACTGAGCTGAATCATTATTGCTCTAACCGATAATTCTTGCTTCTGCGCAGCAATGAATTTCCGTGCAGCGATCGTGCTGTAAAAATGGAATGGANCATTTACTTGAAGGTGTTATGGGGTAAAGTGGGTAGGCTGGGGTAAAATTAAAATGGGTAGTGTTGATTGCTGGAAATCAATAGACCCGAGACTGGCAAGTCAATATTCACTATGCCAAGGAGGGGTGTTTGAGCCCCGGGGGGGGGGGGGTTACTTGACCAAGTTTTGGTCGGGGACGTGCCATCGAAGCTTCAAAAACATACCCGTTCCTTATACCAATTTCCCGAAAATGTATATCCGATCTCATACTTTAACCAAAATCGTGAAAATCGATACCGTTCCTATACCAAAATCGCGAAAATCGATACCCTTCCCGATGGCACGTCCCCGTACCCAAAATATGAGAAGTACCCCCCCCCCCGGGGTTTGAGCACTTCTAGCTAGAGAAACACTCTGAAAAAAGATTTTGGCAAAATCCATCCAAATTTTCACCTTACCCATTTTGCCCCAAAATTACCCATTTTACTTCCAGTGGACCCTGAAGAAAGCTACCGTGGGTACCAGATCCTCAAAATTAAGGAAAGGAGGACTGAGAAAAGGAAAAGAAAGAAAAAAAGGAGGGAAAGAAGAACTTTCTTTCCTTCTTTATATTTTAACTTTTTACTATTTTTAATTTTTGTTGGCTCTGGTACCCAGGGTAACAGAAAGTTGAAACTGCAACAGTTTGGAAACAATCCCGAGGGGCAAATCACTCCAAAACTCAAAACTCCAGTTTCGTAAAAACTCCATAAAAATCTTCACAAAATCTTTGAAATTCCAAATAAAATCCTGAAAATCTTTGACCATCTCAAAAAACATTCCAGATTTCTTCCCCCAACAAATATTACAAATTCTCATAAAGTTCTTTCAACAATATTTTGACAATCTTCACAAATCGTTTAAATTGAGGGGTGTATCACTCTTCCAAAAAGGCGTACGAGAGTTTTTTAAACAATAGGATTGCGGATTTTTCTTGAAAACGGAAAGATTTTTGCCGAAGGCGAATGAGATTTTAGAGTGATACGCCCCTCGGTCTAAATCCTGAAAAATCTTGCCAAATCTAAGAAATGTTGAAAGTCTCAAAATCTAAAGATTTCAAAAGTCTTCAAAAAGAAATCGTAAAACATCTTTGAAAATCTCTGAGTTGAAAGTTCAAAATACGGGAAAGGGAGCGAAACGATAAAGGAAAACCGTAACGCAAACATCGTGCTAGAAAGTAGTAAAATGAGAAATTCTGCTCAATAAAATCGTCTGACAAGTTACCTTCCTAACTCTCCGCCAATGCTATTTTACTTCTTCTGAGCTAAACTGTTGGAGTAATTTCCTTTTCCTTGAACCAACGTCAAAAACTGTTGTTCAATGTTACCATATCCCCGCTTCTTAACCATACATCTTTAATAGGCCTAAGTTACAAAATTCACAAATAACGCGTAAAAACTAGCAACTTTTCTGCTTTGATTTCCCTGCATAGACTGAACAGATTGCAACATTCCCGTGAATATAAAACAAAAAGAATTGCTACGTACACTGTCGCTCATGAGAATGAAAGCCATTCGAAAAGGGGAATTAAAATCACACAATATACAACAGAGTCATCTCTTCTGTATCCAAACCGTTGTATGACAGAGAAAAGTGTTACTTTCTATTATACCTCTAACAGTCCCATGAGAGTATTAGCTAAATACGGGACAATCGAAATCAATTCTTTTGTTAATGTCACAGTTCTGACCATTCCCCTCTGAGAGAATTCATACAATTAAAATAAATCCGATTGTATCTGCTAATATATGTCGAGACATTACTTTAAAGTTATTATCTGACGTGTTTAAAGTTACACAGACAAAAGTGTATAAAATTGTCTGCAGGGTCCAATTCTCACGTGGACTGTAGGCGAGAATCTTTTCACCTACATTCCAAGACATAAATGTACACTTTGTTTGGCGTACAAAGAAAACAATGGTAGTTAACTATCTCATGTGTGTCATCCATGGTGAATTTTGTAAAGAAAACAAAGGATACAGCTCTGTTTAAGACAAAGCAAATTTACAGCCTCAAGAAAAGATTTCACACCTGCAACCATAATGTTTTGCTTTCTCTGTTTATTTTGATTTGATTGAGTGCACTCAGATGTGTGAAATCTATTCTTTAGAAAGGCAAGTTGCATTGTCTTTTTCGGAACCTGATTCTTTGTTTTACGAAATTTGTCCTTGCTATTATGTGCGTCATGAGTTGTCATTTGGGGCCTGGGTTAGACGTCATGATATTCATTTTGAGGTGCGTGATTTTTCTCCCAGTGGAAATTTGTCAGTACAACAGCATAACAGTAACAGATTTTGCATTCCTCCGCTGAATAAAAAATAAGACAAAGTTGCAATAATTCATTTTAAACTGACTTGAATGGTAAACTCCGAGCTGACGTCAATCCTAACTAAACTGACTAATCTTTTCACATGAAGGGACGATTCGTCCTCACAGCAGACAGAGCAGAAACTACGTAATGTAGCTATTAGGCACATTAGATACTGACAGAAGGATGTCCTCACAACAGACAGAGCAGAAACTACGTAAAATGTAGTCATCAGGCACATTAAAAACTGAGGGAAGGATGTCCTCACAGCAGACAGAGCAGAAACTACGTAAAATGTAGTCATCAGGCACATTAGATACTGACAGAAGGATGTCCTCACAGCAGACAGAGCAGAAACTACGTAAAATGTAGTCATCAGGCACATTAGATACTGACAGAAGGATGTCCTCACAGCAAACAGAGCAGAAACTACGTAAAATGTAGTCATCAGGCACATTAGATACTGACAGAAGGATGTCCTCACAGCAGACAGAGCAGAAACTACGTAAAATGTAGTCATCAGGCACATTAGATACTGACAGAAAGATGCTCATGAATACATAAGCTTTTGCAGATGATTAGCCAAGTACCCCTCAAGAGTAATATCACTGGTAGTCCTCAGTTTAGTACCACTGGCGGTCGCTGTAAGCATGCACGCAAGAGCCGGGGGCAAAGGGAGCACATACCCCCAACTTTGTCGAAAGTGCCCTATTTCAAAGGACAAGTCCGGGGTTGGTATGATTGATGATAAATACAAGATAGCTGCTATGAATGATCATGATACTTTTTTCCACTATTTTTCGCCTTCTCCATGTGAAATTACGTATTTAAATGAGCAATTTGAGCAAAGTGACGTCATATCGCACAAACGAAAACGAGGCTGTGCGATTGTTTTTTCGCCTCTTAATCGCTGCTAGCCTCTTTATCGTGTACTCATGCATTGAAAATGGCACAAGAACACGATAAAGAGGCTTGCAATGATAAAGGGGTGCAAGAAAGGCACCAAGAAAGGCAATGTAAAATCTATTATTTGGTTGCAAGCTTCCTTAAGACACATAATTGCAGAAAGAAAACAAACAAACAAACAAACAAACAAACAGACAGACAAAAACAAAACAAAACAAAACAAAACAAAACAAAACAAAACAAAACAAAAACAAAAACAAATTACTAAAAACAGACACATACAGAAGGGATTTGAGTGCTCTATTCAGGGATTCCAGTAACCTTCAACCAAATCGTTCCGTTTCAGAAATGTACTTAATTGTTAAATTTAAGATTAATTTGTTGGCTTCCAAGGGCAAATTTTTGTTTCCGTACAGAAGAAGTTGCAACATATTGATATCTGAACCCGGTACAATTTTGATCGGTTACAAAGTTGTTACATTCAAGCCCGGTTTGAAAAAGGCTGACTGACTTTGTAATTTGCAACCAAAAGAGTTGGCTGCCTTGTAATTCGTCAGTCATGTTGCGGATTAGCAGGAATGGTGAAAACGGGAGGCTAATCCGTTATACTTTTTGTTCCACAAAGTTGTGCCGGATCAAAAATTGTGCCGGATCCAAAGTTGTACCGGATCCAAAGTTGTACCGGATCCAAAGTACAGTGTAAACGGGGTCTAAAGGGCCCTAATGAGTTCTAAAAAGTGGCCCCTCTGAGAGCTGTGCCCCGCAAGTGAGAACTGCTTCCTACGTCCCTAATAATTAATTTGACCCTGTTCCACACGTGCTTTGCTACTATGTCGATAATAATGAGATTTAGGAATATCCCATAATATCCTTCAAGGAATGTAGAATGAAATTGAACAAGAAATATCAGATTATCAGAAATGGCCACTTTTTCCAAGAACAATAAAGATCACAAATAGACTTAGTTCGCCAACCGCCAAACGCTACATGATACAAAAGGCCAACAACTTACTACTTAACAATGCATATGTGCATATACATTATTGACTAAATCTATTTGTATCTAAACGTCTAGGTCAACATTTAATTTCATTGTACATGCTTTTTATAAGAAACGTTGTTCGGCTCATGATAATAAGAGTTATGCAGTCCGAAAAGGAAATCACGCCTCATTCACGTTTACATTCATTTTTTATAAGAAACTTAGCTCTGGATTTTGTAGTAGGGGTTTTTAAAAGGTACGTGTTATGGTAAATGGGCTTGTCTGTAAATAGTACAAAGAAAACACTCAGACACAGCATTGTTTCCTGATTAATCCATTGTTCACGGATCATGTGCACTGCGCAAGCTTCGATTTGAATGGAATAATATTAGCCTTGCACAAACCCTTTAACATAGTATACGGTACTAATTTTTACAGTTTTAAATGTCAAATGCTATCAAAATTCATCGAAGACCTCTTTTTATGCCAAAATCTGCAAGAAAGAAGCAAATATTGAAAAAATCAATCTTTGCGTTTATTGTGGTTAATGGTAAACTTTCTTTTCAAAAATATTTTGCAACTGATAACTAAAATTTAAGTTCCTTGATTTCAAATTAACCTCTGATCATTTCTAATAGAGTTACTTAATTTTTGAAAGAGGCTACAGCGCATTTTTATGAGCAGTTTCTCATAAAAAAGAATGTAATGGGGCTTTAGCAGCGTAGATTTGTCATTGGTTCCTAAATTCAAAGCTACTTTCAGATAGACTTGCTGGATTATAAAACGGAAACTCTTGACAGGATCGTCCGGGATCGTCCCAAAATTGATCGGTTGTTTTAAGCCGAATTCTGCCTAAATTAACAAGGACAGATTTGGTAACAAAATAGATGGATTTATTAAGGGAACAAAGGACTAAAAGTTTTAGGCCTTCAAATCGCAAGTACTGCACGCTTTGAAAAAGCGTGCAAGCAGTCATAAAGTTTCTTATATCGAGCGTAAGAATAACAGGTGTGGTCACACGTCGATAGCAAGTTCTCAAACGTGGTATCCATATCATAATACCAAAGCAGCAGCCCCTCTCCTTTTGTGTGCGCGTGTTTTTGTTTGTTTTATTTTTTATATTAAGTTAAAGTTGAATTGTAAGTGCCAGCCACAGTGGGGACCAGATGACCAAGTGTCCTTCCCCGCTGCGGCTAGTACATGGTAATGTATCAACGTTGTGGTTCTTTTAATTTCTTAGATAAATGTTAAAAACATTCAGCATTTCATATTTTGGGATAAATTCGGCAAAATTTTATATCATCCAAAGCATAGGGCTGAAATCTTTCAAATCTTTAAAAAGGTGGGTGTAAAATTCTATTCCATTTAGCTTTGAATTGAATGGCTTGAAAGGAACTTATAGTACTTTGCTGTAAACCTGCCATGGAAATTTTTTGATATCTAGTTTTTTTCAAAATGGCGGCAATTTAAAGATTTTTGAAAAAATTGATGGAAAATTTTGAAAACATTTAAATCATCGTAAATCCTAAACCAAAGGAGGTAAAATCATATAACTCACAAGAAACCCATAGTTTATGAAGGCCTACAATATGGTGAAAAGCAGAAATCAATATCTTTTCAGGTTTAACATTTAGAAATTTGATGACGTCATAGCCTCAAACTTAATAAATGCCGCCATTTTGAAACTAATCAAGATATCAATGAAATTTCCACGGCAGATTTACAGTAAAAAACGCTAAGTTCCTTGCAAGCCATTTAATTCAAAGGAAACCGTAATAGAATTTCACACCAACCTTTTTAAAGATTTGAGGCCTATGTTATCATCCAAGTGCCAGTATTCAAGCTATTTTATCAGCTGTTTGTCACGAAATTTTTGACCATCTTAGAGATAGTTCGTTATGACCTTGTTTCTTATAAAAAGCATATAAAGTTAAGTTCCAATAATCTAGGCTGGGCAAGCTGTTGTAAAGAGATCTGACGTAACAGATTTTTACGTGCGAACTAAAGTTAACAAAAATTTCTAATTCTAGAAAAACGAAAACAAAATTAATTACTGATCCTCAAGACAATGCATTACACAAAGTATCGTCCCGTCAATGTTCTTGTGATAAAGCCATGGTTGTTGGGAATTCTTCTCATTGAAGCTTTTTATTTACATGTAGGTTCTAGCAACAAGGGCAGATTTTGTAATACAATAGCAACAGTTGCGTTTGATTGACACCTGAATTCAAAACGATTAGCGACTGCAGACAAAGGAAATTCTCTCAACCAGTAATTCAAAACAAACCAAGCCGCAAATGTTTCCCCGAAACTAGTACGGCAAAGGCTCGCCTTGTGCAAGCGAAGGGTGGTTTTTAAGAAAACTTACGTGCTTATAACGAAAGTAGAAGGGTAAATCTAAAGTTCTGTCCGGCGGATTTTTTCTATTTGATTCAGGAACCGAGTAGAGGGCATTGTTAATTCNTAAGTTCCTTGCAAGCCATTTAATTCAAAGGAAACCGTAATAGAATTTCACACCAACCTTTTTAAAGATTTGAGGCCTATGTTATCATCCAAGTGCCAGTATTCAAGCTATTTTATCAGCTGTTTGTCACGAAATTTTTGACCATCTTAGAGATAGTTCGTTATGACCTTGTTTCTTATAAAAAGCATATAAAGTTAAGTTCCAATAATCTAGGCTGGGCAAGCTGTTGTAAAGAGATCTGACGTAACAGATTTTTACGTGCGAACTAAAGTTAACAAAAATTTCTAATTCTAGAAAAACGAAAACAAAATTAATTACTGATCCTCAAGACAATGCATTACACAAAGTATCGTCCCGTCAATGTTCTTGTGATAAAGCCATGGTTGTTGGGAATTCTTCTCATTGAAGCTTTTTATTTACATGTAGGTTCTAGCAACAAGGGCAGATTTTGTAATACAATAGCAACAGTTGCGTTTGATTGACACCTGAATTCAAAACGATTAGCGACTGCAGACAAAGGAAATTCTCTCAACCAGTAATTCAAAACAAACCAAGCCGCAAATGTTTCCCCGAAACTAGTACGGCAAAGGCTCGCCTTGTGCAAGCGAAGGGTGGTTTTTAAGAAAACTTACGTGCTTATAACGAAAGTAGAAGGGTAAATCTAAAGTTCTGTCCGGCGGATTTTTTCTATTTGATTCAGGAACCGAGTAGAGGGCATTGTTAATTCTGGCGTATTTAGAGCTTAAATGAAACGATTATAAAACAGCTCCTGAATCAAATAAACAAAATCCGCCAGACAGAACTTTAGATTTATCCTTCTTCTTTCGTTATTAGCACGTAACTTCTCTTAAAAACCACCTTTCGCTTGCACAAGGCGAGAGTTTGCCCTGCTAGCTTCGGGAAAACCTTTGCGGCTTGGTTTGTTTTGAATTACTGGTTGAGAGAATTTCTTTTTGTCTACAATCGCTAATCGCTTTGAATTGAGGTGTCAATCAAACGCACATGTTGCTATTGTATTGCAAAATCTGACCTTGTTAGTTCTAGCAGCATAAAAGTTTGAATGTTTGGTAAAAGTATGTAGATGGTTTCGGAAGTTTTCATTAATTATCGAAGAAAACTTTCTATTTGGCGCTAAATCAAAAAGTAGAAGAATGTTGCTTGATCCAGACACCTTTGGAGAATAATTAAAAAATCTTTTGAGGAATTCTAAATATTTAGTTTTTCTAAATTTTCCTCTGCATATTACGTTCAAGGTCTAATCTATCAACGATGTTGGACTTTCAACGAAGTTTCAAATTCGTCTTAATTAGTGAAAGTGTACACTGATTACGATGAGCCCCAGTAATCGCACATAAAAACGAGACTAACACCAAAACGAAATCATCCTGGTGAAACCTTGCTTTATTCTACATAACGTTAACAAATTATACTGTACCGGGTGCGCCAAAATAAACTATGCACGTTTGGCAGGCCACAATAAATCGTACACTGGACCGACTTTGACAATTTACGACTTAATCTTTTGCAGAAAGCTTGAATTAGATTCTAGGACTTTTTGAACTTTTATCCGTTTTCAGTTTTTAGAGCTAGAAGCGAGTTTCTTAAAAGTTTCGTTTTCAAAAACACTGAAANTTTACCGTACAGCAATGACTTGAGCACGCTTTAGCACGTGCTATCCTCTTGAGGGAATGAAAACGTCTTCCCCCTAGTGTGAATAACGTATTCAGGAAGATTCCATTTTCGCAAGAGGACAAAATACATGTAGGTGTCATTATTGCTAGGAAGGAAAACATAGGGAAATTTTGCTCATCGTTTTCATTCATTGTTGCAGGTTTTCGAAAGGGGCTTTCTGCAGTAAATCTCCCATATCTACGGGAAGGAATGGCCGATGAAAGCCGGTTAAGTTACTGAGCCTAATTGGACATATCAGGAATAAAACAAGACGGTTTTCAATATTATTGCTTTGATATTCAAGGAGCAGAATTTTGTCAAACGCCGGACCTTTTTATTGACTCACCCGGTACACTGTGACTTTACCTCCAGGACCATCTATGAATCTAAAATCTATGCTGCTTCTTGCATGTTCAACAAACCTTCTTCTGCGATGTAGCATGTTTGTTACAACGAAATATGGTTGACAGGCAAGCAAATTTAGCACATCGCAAATCTCTAATATCTTACATCATCTTCAGGTCACTTTCAGCTTTGAATTGAAATTTCAATCTGGTATTACAGTTAAGGATTGTGTAGCAAGTTATATCCGGTGAAACTATATTAGTAGCCTAAAGCCCCGGTCAAACAGATCAACAATTTCACTTAACATTTTAAAAATAAATGTTAGTTTGGCCACCTTGTTTAGGCACATTTTTCTCTCTTTTTTTCAGTAATTTATTTCAAGTGGGCTGAAAGGATTGCTACCTATTGTAAGCTAATTTAGGCCCACTATGCATGCCGCATCCAGGCATGGGACTCTTCGTTTAACGTTCCTTCCGAAGGACGGCGAAGTGAGTTGCAAGGTCCGGCTCCCTAGAGGTCACCCAGCCGGAATTTGACCTCACTCGACCGAGCTTAACTTCAGTCACCTTACGGAAACCGTTCGGCCACTCACACATAACATTTGTTTGATGATGTTGGGTGAAGTTTGATCTTGGTCAAAAACAAATTTCGTTTTTATTGTTTGTGAAATGTTGTATGCATGATGTGAGCAAACGGATGAAATGTTTGATGGTATGTTTGGTGAAATGCTAGTTCTGTTTGACCACCGACTCACAACATATGGAAAAATCGAGATATGAATTCTATGTATGTATGTTTGGATGTACAATTTTGCCATCAAAATAAAAAAAATTAAGGAAAAAGAAAGTGATCTAATTACAGGTATATAAAATTTAAAGGCAAACGGTAAAAATGTAGTATAAAAACACCTCATGTTAAACATGGCTGGGATAGCATTAAAAAGGTCAATACGACCTTTCCATAATGGTCCCTCCAGAGGTGTTATCAAAAAGAACTTTGTTCAGGAAAAAAGGATTTTGTGTCAAAAACTGGAAAAATTCGTTCTGAAAAATTTTAACCAAACCTTTTTGTTGGCTGATTTTGGGTTTTCAATAATTTATGCAGGGGCTATCATTTTGAATTTGAAGATCTTTAAAGAATTCATCTTTGATCTTATGCTTGAAACTGTTGATGTTTTTTGATAAATGTTTGGTGAAATGTTTGATCAATTTGACCCGGGCTTTACCCTCCAAAGGCCTTCAATTTTTGGGAGCGTAAAGAAATGAGTTATTGTTGTTGCGGAGCATAGGTTCCAAATCTTTATCTCGGCGTAAAAAGGTGGGTGTAAAATTCAATGACCTAATTCTTCTGAATGAATGGCTTGAAAGAAACTTTAGATATTTATCTATAATTCTACCGTTGGACTTTTCAGAAATTTTGAATATTTTTAGAAATTACAGCGTATCTTACAATTCAACTCATTTGAGGATGTGACGTCATCAAATTTCTAAATCATAAACCAGAAGAGTGACAGACTTTTGTTTGATGCTATATTGTAGGCATTCATAAACTATGGTTTTCTTCGAAATTATTTCATGTTACCTCAAACAGTTTAGAAATTACGATGCTTTTAAGTTTTTTTGAAATTTTTTCTTGAACTCTTGAAAAAGAAGAAAAACACTCTGATTCTGAAAATATTAAAGATTTCAGAAAAATCCAACGGTAGAATTATAGAGAAAAAGCTAAAGTTTCTTTGAAGTCATTCAGTTTAAAGAAATAGGTCACTCAATTTTACACCAGCCTTTTTAAAGATTTGGAACCTATGCTTTGTTGCGGTATCAGTTCAAGCAAAGAGCAAAATAGCGACTCTATGTACTGAGCCAATCAAATTAGTTTTTGCACAGTCGGCATTTCAAATATTGAGTCGGAAGAATTTTGTGTGGCTTAAAGTTTCACTTTCTTATGATAAAACATCGGTTTAGTCACAGTACCTATTAAAAATGTAAACAGAGCTTAGTTTGCAATTCAACTGCCTCTAAATTCGATTATTTAACCGTTTAACCCAAACTTATTGCTCTGGATTCTATACTCAGTAGTTTGATACGGTTTTGCTCAAAGATTTCAAAATATAAATCAAACTGCGGCTGTTTCTTATAACTTTAAGACAATACATCTTTTGCATTGCCTGATGAAGCGTCGATAATTCTTCAACGAGATTATGTCATAATTATGCATAGAGATAAAACCATTACCGACAAGTATTTTGTAAAAGAGGTGCAGTCCAGAATTTACGGCAGTGCCGTAACGCAGTTTATGGCACCTGGAGAACTAACCGCCCAAAAGGGGCCCCAAAATAATTTTTTCATAGGCTGTTCTTTGTGGCCATATATGATACGTGTAAAAAGACTTCTTACCCATCTCAGAAATCCTTCCTAGCTTTTAGATTCTCTCGACTCGTTAATTTCCTTTTGTCTGTATTCACTATACATTCTTTCAGAAATAAGATGATGTTGACACCACATTTGCTTCCAGGTAAGGGGTTTTGTCTGACGTTTTAAAGGGCTTAGGCTGAGAAATATTTCCTCATTAGAGAGTACCTCCACGCCCCTTCCTTTCAACTCATTTTGCTTCATTTAGAAATTTGACTGCTTCACGATCACTACATAGAGGCTCACTCATAACGAAGTTTTTAAGCACCCTTGTCTCTATTACGCCATTGATATGCGGAGATATTACAATTAAAGTGCCCGGCAAAAGGATCCAGGATCTCCTTAAGATTTTCAACAGGACAGGCCTTCCATCTTACTATGAAGTTTCTGAAATTAAGAGGCTCTCTTCAAAAGAATCAAAACCAAAAACCTAGCTGTTTATCTAACCTGTTTTCTGTTTGCTCTTTTTAGGCAGGCAAAAACCAAGGACATTCTCACTGAAAAGTAACTGCAGTAGACTGCAAAGATGTGGCCTATATTTTGGCCACCTTACTACTCTTGCCCTGGAATCCCTTATACCTTTTGCATGAGTATGCTTCAAAATCGTCACCGCAAAAAAGACTCGCCTATAAACTTGAGAATTCGTAGGAAACAGATTTAATTGGCTAAGGGTTGTTTACACCAACTTCAAGTCAAACGCTCAATTTCTTGATAAAACATCTTTTGATTTCTTTAACAAATTTCCAAGGGCGCCTAACTTGCAGGAACTATGTTTATTCCCAGTACCGTTTTCGTGTCATAGTACACAGAGTAATTCGTGTATTCAAATTCCAACGTCTGCAAGTGTCGACCAATCAAAAATCACGCAGTCTGGTTCCCTATAGTGATCTCGTATAACAGTTGAATTTTGAAACAGGGGCTGCTCTCTCCTCGATTAGTTTAACTACTGAGAGAGCTCCTCCTAGGTAATTCCTTCTGTACAATTTGTCCTGTTCTTTGTTTCATATTTATATATTGTAATAATTTTAGGTGTTGATGTATTAATTTTGTGTAATATTGTGTAGTAGGTATGTATTAGTTACTTTTGTATAACTAATCAGAATAAATTGTATGTAGAGGAATTTAAAATATGAAACTGAACTGAACTGAGTTGATCTCGTATTACATCAACACCGGACTTTGAAACCACAAATTTATTCTTATGTCATCTTGACAGGACAGCAATTACTCTTTGTAGCTACTATGTCACGAAAACGGTACTGGGAATAAACACAGTTCCTAATTCCTACA
The DNA here is from genome assembly GCA_004194395.1 of Aurelia aurita complex sp. Pacific. Taxonomy (NCBI): domain Eukaryota; kingdom Metazoa; phylum Cnidaria; class Scyphozoa; order Semaeostomeae; family Ulmaridae; genus Aurelia; species Aurelia aurita complex sp. Pacific. The sequence goes on from REGL01000172.1 coordinate 373,993, forward strand.
AGGTTGGCCCCCTTGAAATGTGGTGCCACGAATGCAAAATGTGCAATAATACTAAAAGTTCCCAAGAGTATGGTCACATGACTTGAAATAGGTAAAAAAATCTTGGCCGATTTTGTCTACCATCCTAAAATTTTGATTAAATGTGGCTGGTCCTTTCTCTTACTCCAATGTCTTGATTTAAGCAAATGTCCTGACCTGAAAAGCTTCTAAAGGACAATAGGCCTAAAGTCCGTCTTCTTTGGTTTGGCTTGGTTCACACTGGAGTAAACAACGCCTTAGAATTGGGAGAACGCATCTTCTTAACTCACTTTAAATGCATTTGGATGAGTTATTGCTGCCAAATGGAATCAACACTTTTAGATTCCACCCAAATGCGTTGGGAAATCTTCAAACATACCAACAAAATGTCAATAGACCATTACGGAAAAGATGGCGTCAGGGGGTGCTTTACCAAGATGCATTGCGCTTGATGATCGAATCTCTATAGAATCACTGTTGACTCCATAGTAGAACGCATTGCATCTTGGTCAAATGCCCCCGACGCCATCTTTTCTGTAATCATCTATTGAGAAAAAATAATTTTGAGGCTTTTCCGTCACATTTTGAAAGCTGATGAACAGTCACATTTTGAAAGCTGATGAACAGTGAGTAAACTACAGGTTTCTTCTCTGCGTCTATGGTTGCAAGCTTAGCATAGTAACAGAAAAGGATACAACTCGTAAGCCTCTTTCCATGGGGTTGACTATCATGAGTCCCCTTGGAACATATACTGATTCGTTTTGTTCGTTGATGTAAGCAGCTAGCTTCTTCATATGCTACAAAATGAACGGAATGTCTTTTAACTTTGAGTGGATAGGTGAAGGTGAATTTGCGCTTTTAGCGCTGGGATCGTGGGAGCAGAGAAGACCTAATCGAGCTTGCAATCCCTTATCATGACCCTCAAGTGGTGGCAGTGGCGTGGCCACAGGTGGGGGTATGGGGGGCAATTGCCCCCCTTTTTTCGAAAGATGGTCCTCGAGATTCCTCTAAAACCGAAGAGAAAATAGCTGGGTATAGGTTGGGAAAGAATTTTCCGAGAAATGTCAAATCTTGGCACTGGCAAGCATGATACTGGGAGATGCATTTTAAGCCAAAATAAAGGACCTTTCTTCACAAATTTTCCTCGTGCTCTGATTCATAGGATAGCTTTCACAAAACGATCAAGGTTTCCTTGTCGCTAAAGGCAAGCATGATATTGGGAGATGCATTCTAAGCCAAAGGAAATGGTATGGCCCCAAAGATTTTCCTGGGGGCTTCGCCCCCAGACCCCCTCATTGAGCTTCCCCCCACTTAATTTACCCTGGCCACGCCTCTGACTGTGATGGGGCTCTACCAGGTATCCAACCCTGTCCACCTGACTGTTCTGGCTCGTTCAGGATTACACACTGCGCCACAACACCTTCTGTGGATACAAATATCATACTATGAATATCTTTTCAGCGGACTTAAAATAAACTATTGATGATGATGATGATGATGATGATGATGATGATGATGATGATGATGATGATGATGATGATGATGATGATGATGATGATGATGATGATATGATGATGATTACTCTGTATGCTTTTCTGATTCATTTGATAATAGCCCTCTTTGACTTTTCCATTCAATGAAAATATTTAATAAATGGAAGCTCCTAAATAGCCTTAAATAACGAACTCATCATATTAAACACATAAACGAAACAAAAACACCAAAATCAGTAGAAAGAAAACTGTTAATTCCTGTGAAAGAAACAAAAACCAAAATGAGCCTGTAACAAGAGAAAAACAGTTCAATCTTATAGGGGAAGACCTAATTAATCCTAAAACCTGAAAGGAAAGAAATAAGTTAGCAACTCCTAAATATGATTCTAAAATGATGAAAATTTCACCTCACCTTGTCGTACCGAGTATCAATGCATGCATATATAAGATAGGCAGTTAGGCAAGCAAAGCATCCTTGTGTGTATGTTCCTGCTCCTGTTTTCTCTGCACCAGCAANAAGAGAAAATAGCTGGGTATAGGTTGGGAAAGAATTTTCCGAGAAATGTCAAATCTTGGCACTGGCAAGCATGATACTGGGAGATGCATTTTAAGCCAAAATAAAGGACCTTTCTTCACAAATTTTCCTCGTGCTCTGATTCATAGGATAGCTTTCACAAAACGATCAAGGTTTCCTTGTCGCTAAAGGCAAGCATGATATTGGGAGATGCATTCTAAGCCAAAGGAAATGGTATGGCCCCAAAGATTTTCCTGGGGGCTTCGCCCCCAGACCCCCTCATTGAGCTTCCCCCCACTTAATTTACCCTGGCCACGCCTCTGACTGTGATGGGGCTCTACCAGGTATCCAACCCTGTCCACCTGACTGTTCTGGCTCGTTCAGGATTACACACTGCGCCACAACACCTTCTGTGGATACAAATATCATACTATGAATATCTTTTCAGCGGACTTAAAATAAACTATTGATGATGATGATGATGATGATGATGATGATGATGATGATGATGATGATGATGATGATGATGATGATGATGATGATGATGATGATGATATGATGATGATTACTCTGTATGCTTTTCTGATTCTTTTGATAATAGCCCTCTTTGACTTTTCCATTCAATGAAAATATTTAATAAATGGAAGCTCCTAAATAGCCTTAAATAACGAACTCATCATATTAAACACATAAACGAAACAAAAACACCAAAATCAGTAGAAAGAAAACTGTTAATTCCTGTGAAAGAAACAAAAACCAAAATGAGCCTGTAACAAGAGAAAAACAGTTCAATCTTATAGGGGAAGACCTAATTAATCCTAAAACCTGAAAGGAAAGAAATAAGTTAGCAACTCCTAAATATGATTCTAAAATGATGAAAATTTCACCTCACCTTGTCGTACCGAGTATCAATGCATGCATATATAAGATAGGCAGTTAGGCAAGCAAAGCATCCTTGTGTGTATGTTCCTGCTCCTGTTTTCTCTGCACCAGCAAATATACTGTTGATTTTGTTCAAAGTTTCGTTAAAATATGCTTCTGGCAGCTGTAGAATAGAAATTGTATCAGGGTCATTCACAGACTTAAAAAGAATGGTCAGTAATCTATAAAATAGGTCAAAGAAAATGCATATACACCCTATTGCTGGTTAAGCTAAATAATACCCACGCATGTGCCAAAATAATAAAATACAATAGCTGAGCCTAATTTTAATTCTACTATGCATAGCTTTTAATTCCATGTATTCCTTTAAGGCAACTTTTACACAGGAAATGTTGGAACCGTTAAAGTATGGAACTGATTATAACTGCTTGGAACTGTTCCCACCACATGGCGTTTACACAGGATCAGTTCCAAAAAAACTCCAAGGGCTTTGTTAAACTATAAATGTATTTCAAAACAAAGATGTTAGTAACTCGTTTGTTTTTCAAAACAAAGATGGAATTCTTTTAATTCCACTGTTTAAGAAGTCTTTTGTTTATCAAACTGCTGAAACAATGAATAGCATCGTCATTACCTAGAGGTTCCTGTTTGGAACCGTTCCATCCATTTACACAAGACCAGTCTGAGAACGGTTCCAAATGGGATTGATATCGTACGTGGGCCCAATTGGGTATGGCTAGCAGTTCCATTTTAAACCATTCCTTCCAGTGGATCCTGTGTAAATGCAAGGCTTGAACGGTTCCAAATGAAGCTGATCCTGTGTAAACACTGCCTAAACCTTCACAGTTTTCTCTAAGGAGTACTACTTAGTTGGCTTGTGCTGGCTCTTATTGGCACTGTTTTAGTCCCCCAATGGAAAAGGGGTCCGTATGTGAAAATTTGACCACAGACTTGTAAAAAAGCATTGAGATGAGGGCTGTGGAAGGGGGTCTGTGTTGTGTTGAATTAGGGTTGGCAACAAAAGTGTCAATAAAGGTATTAGCAGAAATCTATTGCCCTTACAGTTAGATCAATTTGCTAGAAGACACTTTGGCCTCTTATCAGTCATTTGCCATTCTATTGGTGCAATCTTGAAAAGAAACTTTACTTTCTGTTGAGTACTCTGGAGTCCAGAATGTCTCCCCCCCCCCATTATTTGTTTTTTGACTAACTTACCCAGGACATCCTTATTTAAGTTGAGCTTCTTGAAACGCGAAACTTTTAAAATCATTTTTCCTGAAAATTTGACTTGACCAGTATTGTCATTCTTGATAGACTTGCTCCAAGTCTATTCAGTGGACTATCAGCATTAAAAGAACATGATTACTCCTCAAGGGACATAAGGTACTAAGGTGACGCTGTGAAGGAGAAAGGAGTACGAAACTGATCAGTTTCGTACTCTTTTCTCCTTGGTAGTGTCACCTTAGTACCTTACACCCCCGCAGGAGTAACTATATTCTCTTAATGCTGATAGTCCACTGAATAGACTTGGAGCAAGTCTACATTCTTGACAGCTTTATATCATTCTTGCTTGATTGGTTTTTATATTCTTCAATGAAAAATTTTCACCTAACAGTTCATTTCAATTTCACACACCCTGATTTCACAAAAGGAGGAATCTTAAAACATACCTTGCCCTCTAACTCTAGAGGATATTTCACTTGAAATTTTACAGTAGTTCCTTCTGTATAGTCTCTCTGTACAAAGACTTTGAATCCATTGGGACCTCTTGCAGGAGACCTTTCTGATTTCTAGAAATTTTGAGAAAATTGCATTTGATCAGTGAATTTCTCACTAGAAGAAATAGATTAAATTTCCAAAACATGTTTAGAATATACATCCTCCATCTCCAATTGAATGGCATTTGATACATAAATATACCGGGTGTCTCAAAAAAGTACTCCCTTTTGACTGGAAATAGGAACCAAACAATAAGATATCATTACTCCCTGAGTTCACAGCTAAATTTATCAATCTTCAACTTAGATGCACATACCTTGCATTTAGAAATCGTCCACCAAACACCGGAGATACAAGTTCGCAAAGTCAAAATTTACAGTGCACCCAAAACAAGAGGTTTGATAAAGGGCCTAGGCATGATTCGTGTCATGGACATTTTCCAAAGCACCTGTAAACTTCTATTTTCAGTATTTTGCTTTTGAAAAGAATAAAAGATGCATGGACATGGCCCTGGTTAAATGAATATAATAAAAATGTGGTAAGAATAATAAAGTCGTCCCACATCTCCTAAATAAGCGTGCATGTGCTCCTTTTCCTCTTCTTTAATACAAAACATTTGGGATGGAATGCAATGCAAGGACCGATTCCTCACAAGAAAAGTCACTTTAAGAACAATTGAAGCAATTCAAGGTATAAATCTTTTCAAACTTGAACTTCTTTTGCAACATGCCTGTGTGGTGTCAAATCATGGCGAGGCCATTTCTCAAAACCTCTGGTTTCAGGTGCACTCCAAATTTTTACCTTGTGGACTCATATCTCCGGTGTTTGGTGGTCGATTTCAAAATGCAAGGTATGTGCATTTAAGTTGAAGACCAAAAAATGTAGCTGTGAATTTAAAAAGTCCCAAAATGTTATCGTTTTGTTCCCTTGTCCAGTCAAAAGGGGGTACTTTTTTGAGACACCTGGTATATAACTATGCTGTAACTTTACTCTCATAAGAAACATGCTATACACTATACCAGGTGTCCAAAACCAAGCTCCAACGTTTGATTGAATACAGAGAAAAAATTTCAAATCTGGCGATTTCTTTTCAGTCTAGTTACATACTAGACATTTTAACTTACATTATGTATCCCAGAGGCCTATTTATTTGGCATATCATAGGAAGAAATTCACAATCTGAAAATAGAGTTATGAGCTCTAACGTTCCATATTCAGTTTTTATGTGAACATATTTCCATTTTTGGACGGCCCCTAAAGTAAAT
>REGL01000173.1:26213-48318 GCA_004194395.1 Aurelia aurita complex sp. Pacific
CACAAAATTCAGAAAATCATTCTGCTTTCCAGAAGTCACCCCCCCCCCCCTTCCCCTCAGTCACCCATTGGGAAATTTCTTATTTTTTCATTAATTTCAGTTCTTAATTTCGATCAGCCTCAGGATCTTACTTAGGCCAGAAGGCGAACAAGAGCAGATCTCGTAATACCATAACATCAGTGCTTTTGATTGACACCTCATTTCAAAGTGATTAGCGATTGCAGACAAAGGAAATTCTCTCAACCAGTAATTGAAAACAAACAAAGCTGCAAAATTTGCCCAGAAACCAATATGGCAAACTCTTGCCTTGTGCATGGGAGAGGTGGTTTTAAGAGAAGTTATGTTTTATATCTAAAGAAGAAGGGTAAATCTAAAGTTCTACCAGGCGGATTTCGTTTATTTGGTCCAGGAGCTGAGCATTATAATTGTTTCACTTGAGCCCTTTGAGAATTTTAATGCCTCCTGCTCGGCGTCTGAACCAAACAAACAAAAGCCACTGGATAAAACTTTAGATTTATCCTTCTTCTTTCGATATAAGCACATAACTTCTCTCAAAAGCCACATTTTCGCGTGTTCAAGGCAAGAGTTTGCCCTACAGGTTTCAGGGCAACTTTTGTGACTCTTTTTGTTTTGAATTACTGATTGAGAGAATTTCTTTTGTCTGCAATCGCTAATCGCTTTCAATTGAGGTGTCAATCAAAAGTAACTGATGCTATTGTATTACAAAATCTGCTCTTGTTTGCTAGAACCCTTTCTTTTAGAATTTATGTGATATTGAATTTTTGGAAAGCAAATGAAACGATGTATTGGAAATAATCATTTTTCGAATTTCTTGTGCTATAAATCAGCAACGACTTGTCTGATTGACTAATACAACATTCGCACTGACACAGTTAAACCAGCTTGATCTACACCAGGTTAAGTTTCAACCAATCAGATGCATTCAATGTGTGGGATTGACCAATCAAACGCAACAGTTGATAACCTGGTTTATTTTAAATTAGTTTAACTCGGCAGTATGAATGGGGCATAAAACAAGGTCTCAGCATCTATGTTAAAACTTTTCTTATGCAGTTTTATCACGAACGGAGCAATATTGTGCGGAGCTCCTCTTCGATTTCAATTTTTTTGTCTTTTTTTATTAATTTAAAGATTAAAACGTATTAATTTACAAGCTACACTACTTTACAAAATTACCATACAACTATACAATACTACTGGAACGATACCCCGAGGAGCAAAAGGCTATGACTACCCCGAAGCCATTTTGACATAGAGATTAAAACTAAAGATTAAAACTAAAGTCTCTCTCAAATTACATGCCACGGGAAATGTCTCCGATCGAATCAATTTTCAATTTTTGGAGGGCCCTGCACTGCAGTAAATTAAATCATGCTTCTTTCATTACATGTTTGCATTCTTTATTGATTTGAGAAGACTTTTCAATATCGCCATTAGATTATAACTCTACTATTTTTCATTTCAGAAGGCAAGAAGGAAAAGAAGGGAAAGAAGCATGGAAAGAAGCACGCTTAGATCAAATTGATATTGTTGAAGTGAACAAAATGAGTCCTCGAATTCAATGCATAGATGATTGACACTCAAAATGACCAATAACCATCTCAAAGAGATAACACTCATGCATCTGTCATTCATGATAACCTTCTAAATATTCTGTAGATAGAATAACTGAAATTTATTGACATTAACTACACTGAGACCTAAAACAGGCAGTGTTTCATTCTAATCTACTGAAATTTTGTAGTGTTGGTATTTGATGATAATTATGAAATTTCCCATTTTTTTGTTTTTAAATCTTCTTTAAATGAGGAACAGTCCACAATACACTAGGGGTTCGCTATGCAGCCCCTCCACACTTGAATTATGAACTTGAACAAGCTACGATGCTGAGACTTACTGAATTTTCCTGAAATCTAATAGCTAGTCCCATTTTTAATGTTTCATAGTCATAAACATAATCACATGACCAAAATGATTCCTTATTTGGAGAGTGATAACAAAGTTAGCAAAAACTTTAATAGTTGTCTTGTTTTACATTCAATAGTAACAAATTGGTATCAAGCGTACCAATCAGATCGAGAATAAGCGAAGGGGACAAAAGAAATTTGAAAGTTTTTCTCAATTTTACCTACCTTCATAAAACGCAACCAGGACAAAAAACTGCTTCAAAATTCCCTATTTATTTGAAGGAATACACACTCCAGATGTTTGGCTATAGCATGTTGGATTCCAATATCTCCAGCTTTTGAGGAGTTATCGCCTCTCCAATTCACACAAAACCGATGAGGCACAAAACCTTGACCAATAGAAATTCTGGCCTAGAGACAATAGCAATAACAATGGTAATGGTTGTAAGAGTGGCCCAAAACGCCAGAATTCTATGTTTTTAATTATTCTTGCTATTGTCCTTCTGCAACAACTCTTTTGTTCAATATTCAATGCTCCTGCAATTTCTGTTTGAATTGAAACAATTCTCTAAGATTTGTTTGCGCATTTTAAGTCATATGGCGATACTCTCTTGAAGTTTCTGTATCATACTACTTTTTGCATTTATGGCAAAAGTTTTAATGGTGCAAAATAAGTTATAAGATTCAAAAGAGGCTTTATCAAGAGGCTTTATCACCTGACTTGAAGTAGTGCAAACAAGCTTCGACATGTCTCAGCCGATTTTGTCTCTTTTCCAAACTTGTATAAGCAAACATCATGACGGTAGATTTTTTCAAAAACATTCGGGAAATTTCCATCAGTGTTTTGTCCTGGTTGCATTTTATGAAGCAAGGTAAAATTTAGAAAATCTTTATTGGTTTGTTTGTCCTCTTCACTTTGTCGCCCGTTGATTGGTTCGTGAAAATGAGGCTTTGGGGGTTTTCGTCCATGTGCGACCACAGGATGCCCAGGCGGTTGATTGAACTATAATAAGTTCAAAACTTCAAAATAGACAATGGTAATACCTTTGTGTCTTATCTGTTGCACTTCTCTGCGGCTCCATTGTGTTTCCTTTGTCGACTTCCGTACTGCGTAATTGTTCGAATACGAAAGTTCGATGTGAAGTAACACTACGCCTTCCTATATAAAATTACAAGAAGTGAAACTCTTCTTCAAGCCAAATTCAATAAACTGTTTTAACTTCGCTCGTACTCCGCCATCCAATGACTAAATTCGTAAGGCAACATATCAAAATGTTCCTCAATCATCGAACAATGCTTTCCAATACTTTGTTTCTTCATATGCATTGTTTAAATGCAAAAATGTTCAATTTTTTCGATGCAAGTCTAGTCAAATTCACTTTCTCCTTAGGCTTGCACCATCGAATTGTAACAGAGCGATCGAATTTGGAATGTTTTCGTCAGCCAGCGTGACATTGCTTTGCATATGCATAGAATGTACGCAGTGTCCCCCTGTCAGGCCACAGAATGGAATGCTCCTGCTTTGGTTCATCAACTGAGAAACGGGAGGTCTCTGTGTAGAGAGCAATGCGACGAAAACATTCGAAACTCGATAGCTCTGTTACCATTCGATGCAATAAAAACTCAAATTTTCAAACCAGCCTGTCTGGTTTCTTATATGCAAAAAATATGTTCAAATGAGGCTGGGAGATTTCTTATATGTCCATAAAGAAACTTTCTTTTACGTAATGCTTTCTTGTCAAAAACCATATTTAAATGTAAGGCTGCTGCTGCATAGTAAACAACGATGCCCCAAGAAATGACAAAGGATGAAGCAAATATGAAATACTGTATATCTAGACATTGAACAGATTTTACAAATTTTAGTACTGAAGCTAAACAGAAAAACGGCAGTGTGGTTGACTATTTTTTCAACTTTGCATCATTTATAAGAAACTGGACGAAATCAGGCTGCCTGGTTTCTGATAGTGGAGAAAATATTCTCTATGCTGGCAGGCTGCAGTTCCTTGTATGTCCGTTTCTTATATGCGGGAACTTACTGTATCCTGAATTTTCGCTGACAAACTGCTGATGATCCTTTGCTATGCACAATGGTGCGAACGTCAATAGTATGTGGGAATGAACACATCTTAAGTATTGCATTCACCTGAGGAACTTCTTAGGCTCTATTTTGATATCGATGTACTGTACAATGTTTTCGATGATTGAAAAGAAGTCGATATTGGTGATGAGCTGGCTATTTGTGCAGACCTAACGCCTTTAACTTCAGTTACCTAACGGAAATTGTAAAAGCCACTTGTTCACTCATCCCACAACGACACCAGCCTTGCTCTTTTTTAGTTTGATCTAGATTCTTAAAGAAAATGTAAGCAAATAAAAGTGGCTCAAGCCACTTGCGGTCAAATGCTAGCCTATCAGATATCAGTATTTCGTGTTGACGTAGATCAGTTGCCCAAATATGGTGCGGCACGTGTCATAGCCTATTGTCTTTGCATGGCTATTTTCATCGAGGGCTTATATATGCTTAGATTCCCTTTAACTCAAATAATGCGCTAAAGTCATCGCATGTGCAATCAAATAATCATTGAGAAATCACACCTCATTTGGATAGGGAATTAATCAGTACTGCATTATAGTCTGTCTCAAACTAGATGTCACGTCAAAACCTGCGTAGAATAATTATTGAAATGTTTTGCATGAGTAATTTTGGCTTTATCAAAAATCTTACGAGTCATCTAGTTTTAAGACAGATTAGGTGAAAAAACTTGAAAATACAGAAACGTCCGTGGAAAGCACTTTTACCTGGCTCATTGTTTTATAACTTGGTTTAGGTTCTTTTAACTCAGATGGTGTGGTAAAGTTATCGCATACATGCGCTTTGATAATCATTAAGAAATCAGACATTATTTGGATAAGGGTTTAATCAGCGCAGTCGGTAATTAGTGAAAAATCCTGAATAATAGTATCACTTGTTAAGGTCAGACAAAACAGGTATTTTCTAGCGAGTTACTGGTGCACGAATTGGCGTATGAGCAAAGCAACATAATCTTTCAAGTTTCAAGCACAGGAAATGATTTTTCACTGGTTCGTATAAAGACCACTGACCAATGAAACAACAAGATCTGGTTGACATGGTTACAATTGACCAATGCAATATAGGAGCTGGTTCATAACAGCCCATTGACCAACCAGAAAGCATGATCACTCTTCCGAGGCTAATTGCCGCTTGATATGATAGACATAACTAATTAGATAATGAAGCTCTATGTGATATCTCATGCACAGCCAGTGCTCACAATGCATTTGTTTTGGTTTTTGTAATTGATTAGACGTAGACATTGTTTGGGATCGCAAGACAGGAGACGCACAAGAAAATTATATACAACTTGATGCAACAAACAATCGAGAAATTTCAACACAAAGACGAATACAAAAGATTTATACAAAAGAACAATAAAAGGAATAATGGCCATTGTTTCGATTTTGCTGGCCGTTTGTGGGCATTTTCTTACAGCACAAGGTAGGACAGTTATATAATTTCCAAGGAAGATCTGTGATCATCCTTATCCAGATTATTTGATTATTGTCTGGCACTAAATAGTTTCGCGGTTTTTAATTTCTAGAGTTTAATTAAAATCTTTTTGTTGAGTAAACGTGATGGCAGCACTGAAAAGTTAAATCAAGGAAACTGCTAGCAAAATTTCGATCGGTATCGTTTTATCTCGTGGTAGATTATGCCTATTGTGCCTATAGATTGTGCCTATACTTCTTGAAGCTTTCTTGAAGTTTGCCTATATTTCTTGTGGAAATTATACCCCTACCAACAAGTTCTATCTGATGATATGAATATTTATTATGAAGCGTATTGGAAGTTATTTCTTCATCGTAAAAAGAGACGTATAACTTCTGTTGTAGCGTTAATCTATTGGATATTTTTACAATCAATCAAAATAGTTTCATGAAAATCTTCTAGGTTCAAGAAAACTAACTTATTATTTTCATCGAACAGAGAATCTTTCTACAATTTTTGTTGCATCAAATTAACTTTGCTTCTTTAATAGGATTATGTTAGAATTAGAATTATTGTATCAGAATCTATAAAAGAAACCTTTAGACAGAATCCTTAAAACGTTGTTCACAAACCTCGCAGATTAGTTTCCTCTCGAGGAGAACTTTTTTGCATACATGTTGAGAGCTTCGTACCATCGAAACATTGCTGGGTAACGATATCAACAAATGAACAATAACTCTCCTGGAGTATGGAAACCATAAGTAGGTATAAACAGCGTTGGATGAACTTTGTGTATTACGTGCAAAATATCTGAAAACTTGTCTGAAATATTGTCGGAAAGTGATTCGTCACTAATATTTGCTTTTAATGTATTATTTTTTAGGTAAAAATATATTATTTTGTTGTAGCTACAAGCCCCCCTAGCCTATGTCAGAAGCCGGTGGATTTGATTGTTGCATTTGACTCATCGGGCAGTGTTGCAAATCTTTGGAACCACACAATCGATTTTGTGGAGAGTTTACTCAGTGACTTCAACATTGCTGATGATCAAGTGAGGGTTGGTCTCATCGAATTCAGCATGGTTGCCAATGCCCTTGTGCCACTTGACAGTGGAAACAGTATTGGAAAATTGTACCAGATATTAGAACAAATAAGGCAGAGCCCACAAAATGGAGAGACGCATTCCGACAGAGCATTGCTTCTTGCTGGCAAAATGTTCAGAGTTACATCGAGAGTTTCTCCAGTACCAAGAGTAAGGATTTTTTGCAATATCATATCATATGAATTCAATTTTGCTAATGGCATTATTGCTGGCAATGAGCTTCATTCATTTTGACCTTTCATCAACGCATAAATCTAAAACACAAAATGATTCTGTGCACACTGCAGCAACAAATCCAACATATTCTTGGTAGCTTTTNGAAAAAGTATTGGAAAATTGTACCAGATATTAGAACAAATAAGGCAGAGCCCACAAAATGGAGAGACGCATTCCGACAGAGCATTGCTTCTTGCTGGCAAAATGTTCAGAGTTACATCGAGAGTTTCTCCAGTACCAAGAGTAAGGATTTTTTGCAATATCATATCATATGAATTCAATTTTGCTAATGGCATTATTGCTGGCAATGAGCTTCATTCATTTTGACCTTTCATCAACGCATAAATCTAAAACACAAAATGATTCTGTGCACACTGCAGCAACAAATCCAACATATTCTTGGTAGCTTTTGCAATTCTGACACAGAATGGCTGTGAAGGAGCTGTTTATACACTAATGGACTTGTTGGTTTGCAATATGCCAGGGCGTCGTGGCATCGTGGCCGGGGGGCAAGGTGGGTCATGGCCCCTTCTAAAATTCAAATCGTTGGATCATTCCAACGGGCCTAATGGCCTGACCGCTGGGTTTCATTCCAGGAGAATTGGCCTTTTCGCGGTTGTTGACATGGGCCCAATCCCAACATAACACCAATAAACCCAAAATGTTCCATTAACCACTGTAAACGGGGGAAAATGTGAAGCTCATTTTTTTCAATTTTTCGGAAATATCGAGGTCTTGGCCCTCCCTAACAGACAGGTCCCACAAAGCTCCTGGCAATATGGTTTGAATGTCACTTACAGCTATGATGCTTCAACAAACAGGCAAATGTAAAATGTAAGGCAGCTTCGTCCAAATAATCAGAAACTCTAAACTGTTCAAAATGTGGAATCTCAGCTGCATCAAAATGACACCTCCAAGGTTTAATTGATTTAGTACTAAGTTACCCTGATAAAATCAACAATGATAAGGGGAGGGTTCGCTGCTGTTTACTTTCTAAGCATACAACTAAGATGCTTCGTTGCTTCGATGAATGAAATTCTCGCTTCTATGATGATAGTGCAATGTGTCAATAAGATGCAGATATTGACAGCCATTATCTAATTTCTCTTGGCTGATGGCCCGTCGGGTACTCCCGGTAACCTTGTGTTGGAGTCTCCTTTCAAAACAAGAACGAGGACTGATAGCCCTTAGAAGAAGAAGTAACAAGAAGAATGAATTTGGAGTTTCACCCATCTATTGCTTCATTTGAGCCAATCAAGAATAGGTTATGACTTCTTCCCCAAATCTTATTGGCCAGCACAGATTTTGAAAGACCTCCTGCGCTTGAGAAACGCACCATACTTCGTTTTGGTAAAGGAATTGTTCAACTGAACACCCATTGCAAGCACCTATTGAACTATTTCCATATACATAGTATAGTGATAATGAAATTAATCATCCAGGACTCTTCATTTTTTATCATCTATCTTTATATATATCTGAGCTGACATCCAATGTGAGGCAGACTTTAGTTCGTTTAATTGTCTTGTACATTCTTTGAATTGTTTGCACCAAATGCATTTTTGGTGTGTGTAAAGTCATCACTGCTGACTTTGTATCTTTCCCACATTGTACACGCTGCAAATATACAAGAACATTTTTACATAAAAACAGTGATATTTTTCCACTTCGTTTATTATCTCNGTAAAGGAATTGTTCAGCTGAACACCCATTGCAAGCACCTATTGAACTATTTCCATATACATAGTATAGTGATAATGAAATTAATCATCCAGGACTCTTCATTTTTTATCATCTATCTTTATATATATCTGAGCTGACATCCAATGTGAGGCAGACTTTAGTTCGTTTAATTGTCTTGTACATTCTTTGAATTGTTTGCACCAAATGCATTTTTGGTGTGTGTAAAGTCATCACTGCTGACTTTGTATCTTTCCCACATTGTACACGCTGCAAATATACAAGAACATTTTTACATAAAAACAGTGATATTTTTCCACTTCGTTTATTATCTCTTGGGAAACTTTGGTTATAAAACCATTGTTAGTAGCTTTGGACCTAAGGTCGTTAGATCGGCTGTAGTACAATGGCCTTAGATTGACTCCCGTGCTGCCACTCCTGGGTCCTTCATCAGAAAGGAGCAGAAAGTGCCGAAGGCGCCACAGGAGGAGACGCACGCTGTGACTTCCGTACTCGTTGGTAGTAAGCCACTGAGAGACTGTCTTGCTGATAACTAACAAGAAGCAGATAACTTTTATCTCCATACCTCTCTTCATTTCAGGTTCTTGTAGTTATCACAGACGGTGAACTAACAAGTGGCAACTTCAAGGAATTAGATGACCCTATACAAGATCTTACAGCGCAAGGCATTGAAATATTTGTCGTTTCTCAAGGAGCAGATCTCGTGCATGATGGATTGCACAAAATTGCCAGCAAACCATTGTATACTCACATATTCAGCATGATACCTAATGCCATGACTACACCTATGGCAACACAATCTTTGGCAAGTTCTATTTGCGACAGTGGTAAGTAGAATTTTCAACAGTCTATACATAAAATATTCCAAATTTTTTGAATTCAGGGATGCGTAACCCTTCTGCTAAAGCGCTTATTGTAAAGGGGCCTCCCCTCCCCGTAAAAGAAAATAATAGCATGCTGAATTGCAATTCATAACAAACCTGAATCTCAAACATAAACAACTAGATGCCGACGCAATAACACCAAAAGCATAGCTACAAATGCTAAAAAAGAATATATTATTTGACAAGCGACCAACAACAGGCAATGGGTTTATGCATGCTTATTCGTAATGTTTATTTCACTTGTACAGAGCTAGTGGCTCAAAACTTATGACTGAAAAGGTATTTATTTTGCGAAGCACTCAATTAAAAACTATGAGTTGACCCATAGTGAACGAGGCTCACGAAATAGTTCCAGTTATCGCAACAACAACAACAGCAACAACAACAGCAATGAGAACAACAGCAACAACATATCATTTTGCTCAAACTAGGACTTATCGACTTATAGACTTTCACATCAAAAAGTGGGACGAAAATAAACAATGGGGGCACCGATTTTTCTATTCAAGTTGAAACGAGGTTACTTCGTAGTCATGAGAACTTTCCGGCAGTTGGAAAACTTTATCGCTTTGGCGTGTACTATTGTGAGCTGAAGGAAGCTAAGTGGCCTTCAAAATGAGGAAATTCTGGTTGAAAGTGAAAGGTTTGTTGATTCTTGGATTGAGGAAACATTCATCTGGATACTTGTGACATTTGTTCAATGCTAAGGTCATTCAAAACGTGATTCTTGAGGATTGAACCAACAAATTAGGCACATCTTCCATTGCCGGGATCACTCGGCTTTTCATACAGTGTTGCTATGGTTTCCATATCGGACGTGACGTCAAGGGAAACAACTTCGTCCCAATTCTAATTGTGAAAGTCCATGAGTCGCCCATGGAACGTTTTAACTTTTTGACTCACCCGTATAATCCACACAAAGAGTAACATCAGCTATTTCTGATACTAATGATATGTGGCAACTAACAACGAAGAGGACGAAGAAAAGCTAACACTAACAAAATGCATTTCAAATACGTTTCTTGAAAGTTGCTCTCTTTACAGTTGTAAGGCCAGTCTTGCCGTCAAAGAGATCCTTGAAAGTCAGTGGAAAAGTGTTGTTAAGCGAGCCCATCACTTGGTACCCTGGGTACCAGAGCCAAAAAATGATAAAATAAAAAAATAAAAAAGAAAGTAAAGAAGGAAAAGAAAATTGGGAGTACAGAGCCTCCTTTCTTCCTTCTCTCTTCCTTTTCCAAATTTTCAATTTTTTTTCTAATTTTGAGGCTCTAGTACCCAGGGTAATCACTTGGTGGCCAAAAGAATCTTGCCTTGTTATTACGGTAGCAAATGACGTTTATTGTTATGACATTAACTGCCCGGACCCCACCATTGTAAAAGGAGCCATGACAAATATAACAGTGCCAAAAGCTCAGAGATTCCTTATGAAATTGAATTTGAAAGGAAAGAGTTTTATCTATTCAGGATTAGTGCAGTTTTGAACATAGGATGGTGCTCCATTTATTCTAAGACTGACTGGATTAGAAATGGAGACTTGTACAATGAATATTCACATACATTTGGCTATACGGGAAATGGGCAAGTCATTAAAGATATCGAAATCCAAAGAGTCAACCTTGGTAATAGCGTTTGATTTTTTTACAGTTATTTGCTATAACTTGATTTTTTGACGCAAAGATAACCATTTTGACGCCACCGACCGAAACAGCACACAGCTTAAGGAATTGAGTCCATATAAATAGCTGAGCGTTAACGCTATCCTGAATTTTGCTGATAAACTGCTGACGGTCTTTTGTTATGGCACAATAGTGCCAAAGTCATTAGCATTGGAGACCGAAGGCTTCTTAATCCTTGCATTATCCTTGGAAATTTCTTTGGTTTAATTTCAATAGCGATTAAATTACAACTTTTGTTCCATGATTGAAAAGAAGTTGATATTGGTCATGAGCGAGCTATTTATGCGGACTCAATGCCTTTAAATGTTTTCTTGATAAAGAATCAAGTCTCTTATATCAAATCTCACTGACGACAAAATGTGTGAGAGTAAGCAAAGACTTGTTTTCCCAACGAGATGAAATAGTTAAAAATTTCCTTCAACCCTATTCCAATTGGGCATTCTCATGCATTCCTCACCTGGAGGCTATAAGTTCTATGACGTCATAGTCATAAAAGCAACGAATTCTTCTTACATCGAACAACTTCATATGACATCACTTACATTGATTGCTATGGGTTCAAAAAGCATTTCGTGTTTGTTTGAAAATTAGTTTCCTACAACTCTTGATGGATATTACATGCCTAGTACATTGTTCTGTATGAATAACAGAGCAAACGTAGGAATCAAAGAATTTAAGAATATAAATTGGCTCCCTACTAAAGAGAGATTTAAAAAATGTACTGCTACAAACGTTTACAAATTTTTTGATAATTCAGCCCCATCCTATTTGTCGGAGATGTTCTTACCAGTTGGCCAGAGTCGGATTACTCGAAGATCTAAAAACAAATTAAATCAACCTTTTCGAAAGAGCAACATAGGGCAAAGTGGCCTATCTTACCTAGAACTTAAAATCTGGAACAATCTGCACTCTGACCTAAAGTCTGCTGAAAACGTTAACTGTTTCAAACATAAGATAAAGAACAATTTCTTTAAAGACCTCCAAAATCAAGAAAACAGTCCCTATATATATTATTAAGTTTCTAAAAACTGCATAAACAACAGGCCAAACAGGCTGTTTTAACTTTCTTAGGAATGAGCCATTACATTCTACTTTTGACACAAATATCTTTGTCTCGTTTTTTTCATGAAAACTTTTCTTTTCTATAATACCCCTGGAGGGACCATTATGGAAACAAGGTTGTACTGACCTTTTAATGCTATCCTTGCCATTTTAAACTAGGGGTTTTTTATACTAGATCTTAGTTTTTATCATATTGTACGCATGTAAATAGCCTTTCTTTCATTTCGTAAATTTTTAATTTTTAATTTGTATGGCAAAATTTTGCATACATACATACTTACATAGAGATTCCATACTCTTTGATAGAGCGTTTCAGGTCATTCTTGCAGCCATTTCGCAGCCAAAGAAGTTGAATTTACATATTTTTCCCTTGCTCATGAAAATACGAAGACAATCAGAAAGATACTTCATCCTTTTACTATCAAAGGAATTGAATCAGCATAAGACAGCAAGGTATACCCTATCTTTTAAATTTTGCTGACTCGTGGTTCTGGATGGTGGATCTGATTGGCTAACATAATAACATTCATGTGAACTGAAACTGATCACATGAAACGCATTGTGCAACAGCAGGTCCATTTAGTTTGTTGGGAATGATAATTGATCTTTCTCACATGGGTCACATGATACACGGCAAAGCAGATCTATTTATCATGATTCAATGCCTTTAAGCTATTTCAGTTCATTCTGGATCCATCCAGTACTTTTGGTACTACGATTTTTCAAACACGCATGTTTTTACACACTCGGTATGGCAAACCTATTTTTTAATCATGAATTTGTTGTATGATGTACCGGGTGAGTAAAAGAATGTCCAGCGTTTAAATGGCTATTTCTTCCCTAATACGTAAGCAAGGATATTTTGCAATATCTGGTTGAATAGCTAGCATGCTCAATTATTTTTAGAATTTTTCCTGACTGAAATCGTACATTGTGTTCAGATTTTATAAGGGGTTTTCTAAAAATTTTCCCTTCGAGAAACCTTGAAAAACATGCTAAAATCAAGAGCCAGTTTCCTTGATATGTTTACCTTACAGCAATGACCTGAGTACGCTTTAGTACGTGCTATCCTTTTATGGGAATGAAAAAGCGTCCAACCTAGTATGAGTAACTTATTCAGGATGATTCCATTCTCCCAAGAGAACAATATATGAATGCATGGAAATGTCAAAATTGCTAGGAAGGAAAACAAAGGGAACTTCTGCTCGTTGTTCTCATTCGTTTCTGCAGGTTTTCGAAAGAGGCTCTCTGTAGAAAATTACCAATATCAACGGGAAGCAATGGCCGATTTTAAAGCCGGGTAAATTACTGAGCCTAATTGGACATATCGGGAATAAATCAAGACAGTTTCAATATTATTGCTTCGATATTGAAGGAGCAGCAATTTTTCAAATGCCGGGCATGTGTATTGACTCACATTGTAAGATCGCTTTTGTTCTAATTTGTAGAATCAAAATTGTGGGGCACCACTTTAGAAATCAAAATTTCACCCTGTCATTAGTGAGAATGAAATGTTAATTTATTTCCTGGCTGCAAATTTTAAGCAATTTTTCAACATAAAACATGGGCATTTCGGAGACTACATTGTGATATCCGAGCTGCCCATGAAATAACTAAGAAATGAAATGATTTATACTCACGAAGCCAATATTGTATATTTTTATGTTATTCCGCCATCGTGTCTTAGTCTTAAAGTTCAAATTTTGAATTGCAACAGAGCTGCAACGACATTCCGCCTCCCAAACTAACCCATTCTAGCTCAGTTGCAATTCAAAATTTAAACTTCGGGCCCCAAACACGATGGTGCAACAGTATACAAACACACAATATTTTTCTTGGTGAGTAAATCATCTTATTTCTTTGTTATTTCATAGGCAGTTCGGACAACATAGCAATAGTGTCAGTACCGAGCAGCTCATGCATAGAATTGGTAAAAGAGGGCTAAGAGAGGCAAAAGGCAGTAGTTTTGACTCTTGCTCGATAGCAAGTGATTACAGATACGATAAAATGTAGAAGAAACTTCCTGCACACTGTATATGATGTCATGAGCACAGCTTCAATCATATATTGGCAATTTCAGATAAAACTTTGACTTATGGGCTTCAGTAGGATTGTTTGATCTGGTTGGGTTGATTTCATTTTGAGTTCAATACACTACAGTCAGTTTGGAACTGTGAAAGGTGATAAACTAGAATGGAGATCTATTCAAAATCCATCAAAAATTCAATATGTTATTGATTTGTAGATTTTCAAATTGTTTTTTTGCATTTGAATTTTGTTTCAAACAGCTATCTACAAAGAAAATTTGTTTATTGACACTCTATAATCCTCTGCAGCCTGTGTGCCAAAGTGTGGGAAAAAGATAGATTAAATGTTTTTGTAGCACGTTGCAGATTTTTGCTATAAGTATCAACAGCTGTCTAAAAAAACATGGTACCATATTCGATCTCAGAACAACTCCCAAACTTTTTCGCAGTTTTCAGAGTCAAATTTGATGTCAAAATATTGTTCGTTCTACGAAGCGCTGCAGCCAATAGAAACATGCTTTTATCGACTGTTACAATATGCAGGAAGCAAACACCCTGAAACAATTTCTGATATTTCTTTTGTTTTGCTCGTTTGTCTCTATTCTGACTGTGAATTATTTTTGCCAGTACCTCTTAACAAGGGTAACGATACGAAGTTGCAGCAAAGTACGACCGTGGTACAAGCTCCAATTTCTGAACCAATGTCACAAACATCACAACCATCTGCACAACAACAGCAACAACAACAACAACAAAAACAGCAACAACAACAACAACAGCAAAAACAGCAGCCATCTCCACAAGTTGAACCGGTTATATACCCCAAACCTGTGATCGAGCCAGCCCCTATAACGCAAACGCTGCCAGCTTTACCGCAACAACAACCTCAAAAACAAACAACCACTCAGCAACAGCCTTCACAGCAGCAAGCAAACCAACAAGCAGCTTCACAGCCAAGTTCACAGCAACAACAACAGACATCTCAAAGCGTGTCCGTTGTTGCAGGGCAAGCAAGTTGGCAAGGATCAATTCAACATGCATCGTGGAATCAAAATCTTCAGCAACCAATTGGTAACCCAAAACAGACTTACCCAGAAACATCTCCTCCACAGCCATTACCAAGTTTGCCAGTTGACCATTCTGATTTAGGCAGTCATGCGCAACAAAACGGAGCCGCTTCAGCAATACCTGAAGGTAAACCAGTTATTTGGAAGCATTTATTCACGTAGTGATTTATTTTCGTTCTAACTGGCATTTTACTCACACTTATCTCCAATCTCCTCCCCAGAGAGTGAGTTCGTTGCTCCTCCTCTATTTCGTTGTTCGTTGCTCATTCGGCCTCCTGATCAGCGTATGACGGTAGAACAACCTGAGAACGAGGTTGAGATATATCCAGAAGAGTCGAGATATTGAAATTCAAATGAATACTAAAATTCTTGTGAACGGACGATGGTCTTTCGCTCATTTGTCAGCAAGATACCCTTTCGTAGTAGACAAGAGAGCTGTAGACGGTGACACTTAGCTTTTTACCAAGATATACAGCGCTTTTTAATGAAATTTCTCAAGAAAAGTCAACGATTCTTAATTATAACGCAATGCATCTTGGTTAAAAGCTCCTTGTTGTCATCTTTAGAGTTTTCGTCTCTTGCTGGAATTTGCCAATATCGCTATTTTTAGGCAGAATATTACGGATGTTTCATTGTTTCAACCGCAAAATATCCAATGACCAGCCAGCTTAAATTGAGTTTGGGAATTAAAAAAGCTAAAGCTGGTTCTCAGAAATTTCAAAATTTGTTTGTAACAATATTATGCAATAGCCTCACTACACAAGGACCCTCAAGTTACGATCATCTCATTGAAGTGAATTGATGTTGTTGTTGTCGCTCCAGTGAAGTAATTATAGCGTCTGTAAGTGTATCAATAACAATAACTACACACCTGACGTGGCATTAAGGATAGTCAATAGAATCAAGAGTCTCTCGCAATGTGTCACGAAGACATTTTGANTTTTCATTGTTTCAACCGCAAAATAACCAATGACCAGCCAGCTTAAATTGAGTTTGGGAATTAAGAAAGCTAAAGCTGATTCTCGGAAATTTCAAAATTTGTTTGTAACAATATTATGCAATAGCCTCACTACACAAGGACCCTCAAGTTACGATCATCTCATTGAAGTGAATTGATGTTGTTGTTGTCGCTCCAGTGAGGTAGTTATAGCGTCTGTAAGTGTACCAATAGCAATAACTACACACCTGACGCGGCAATAGGATAGGCAATGGAATCAAGAGTCTCTCGCAATGTGTCACGAAGACATTTTGACATGTATCAAGTAAATGAATGATGTGAAGGCTTAGGTATATCAACAAGAAAATGGCATCTAGGGATCATCTTACATCAGAATCTTTTGCTGAGAGTGCCGCTGATGCAACTGCTTCTTCTATAGCAATTGTTCAATGCACAATTGAATGTTGAGCTTAAAAACGTCACTTAGACCGCTGTAACTATTGCAGGAATAGAGATATTCAGCTTTAATCCCACAGATTGCAATAGATGTGAGAATTGGCTAGAGAATCACTACTACAGAAAAACATCTATTCCATTAAGGCTAAGACATTTATAGAGAGTCATTAATTGATTTGTCATCAGGGGCGGATCCAGGAAATATTGTGACTAAGATGAGGTTATTCGAAATACTAGGGTGTGGCCTTTTGGAAATAGGCGTGTACCTAAATAACTAGATACAAGGAAGGATTAGTCGACATCAGTAGTCGCAGTAGTCTGGATCCGCCCCTGTTCATCGTGTTGTTTGGTATTTTATTTAGCGATCAGCTTCTGGAGACTGATTCGCATTACGAATTATGGTAAAAGCACATCGGATTTGGGATAAAATTCCCAAGAATAATTGTTGATGGGTACATAACACTTTCAATGGAATCAAGGCCTTCTTTGTTCGTCCCAAATGCATTTGAATATCTTCAGCAGCAATGAAATGTCTTTAAATGAGGCCATAATAATCCCTTTCCGTTGCATTTCTGATGAACAAATGAAACTTTGCTCCCGTTTGAATCAAGCTTAAAAACGCAGCAAGAGCTTGAAGATGCAAAAAGACGGTTTAATGAACATTAACCATGTTATTTCTTTCCCTTTTAGTGCCAAAGTGTAACATCAATGTAACAAAAGTTGGCTGTTATAAAGATTTGGGAATAATCCCACGTCCATTCCCACTCAACATCCTGGAGGAAAAAGCAAATAACTTCCACGTTGGTGTCGACAACCCAAGGTTCGATAAAGAGGCCTATGCTAAGTTTCTTCCTGACTTCATCTGCAAATGTGCAAATGCAGCAAGACAACGTAACTTTTGGTCATTTGGAATACAAAACTACAGTAAGATACTATTAAAAAATCTCTTTCAGCGCCTTTTGTCATCAATATTCTAACAGGTGTACAAAAGAGCATAGGGCTCAAATCTTTAACCAAATAAATATGCTTTCTACCCTCCACGAGGTTTTTATTCACTGAATTTGTAAGCAATATGACAAATACCCCTCCCCTCACCAACCTCTCTGACATTTACTATTATTATCTATTTGCTACATTTTGATGTAAAAGAATTAAAACAATGGAGCTCACAGGTCATGTGAAATGCCCATATTTGGTAGCAGGCTAGCAGCAATCATTGCTTTCAATGACAGCATATCATTGCATTGAANCTGTTCATCGTGTTGTTTGGTATTTTATTTAGCGATCAGCTTCTGGAGACTGATTCGCATTACGAATTATGGTAAAAGCACATCGGATTTGGGATAAAATTCCCAAGAATAATTGTTGATGGGTACATAACACTTTCAATGGAATCAAGGCCTTCTTTGTTCGTCCCAAATGCATTTGAATATCTCCAGCAGCAATGAAATGTCTTTAAATGAGGCCATAATAATCCCTTTCCGTTGCATTTCTGATGAACAAATGAAACTTTGCTCCCATTTGAATCAAGCTTAAAAACGCAGCAAGAGCTTGAAGATGCAAAAAGACGGTTTAATGAACATTAACCATGTTATTTCTTTCCCTTTTAGTGCCAAAGTGTAACATCAATGTAACAAAAGTTGGCTGTTATAAAGATTTGGGAATAATCCCACGTCCATTCCCACTCAACATCCTGGAGGAAAAAGCAAATAACTTCCACGTTGGTGTCGACAACCAAAGGTTCGATAAAGAGGCCTATGCTAAGTTTCTTCCTGACTTCATCTGCAAATGTGCAAATGCAGCAAGACAACGTAACTTTTGGTCATTTGGAATACAAAACTACAGTAAGATACTATTAAAAAATCTCTTTCAGCGCCTTTTGTCATCAATATTCTAACAGGTGTACAAAAGAGCATAGGGCTCAAATCTTTAACCAAATAAATATGCTTTCCACCCTCCACGAGGTTTTTATTCACTGAATTTGTAAGCAATATGACAAATACCCCTCCCCTCACCAACCTCTCTGACATTTACTATTATTATCTATTTGCTACATTTTGATGTAAAAGAATTAAAACAATGGAGCTCACAGGTCATGTGAAATGCCCATATTTGGTAGCAGGCTAGCAGCAATCATTGCTTTCAATGACAGCATATCATTGCATTGAATGATTTCAATGAAAATATTTGATTAAATTATGAAGTATCATATAGCAAATAAATCAGCAAGAAAATGGTTTTAATTTGGTACTGGATTTTCTGGAATTGATGTCATCAGCACATCTTGATAATTGACATAAATCTGGCTGACAATGATGGCTAGTTAGTAAACTTTCGAGCTTTTTTAATTAAAACACTCTAGCTCCGATGGGATATTACCATTGTACAGTATCATTAAGTCTATTGTTCCATAGAACAACTTAATACAGGGTGTCCAAAAAAATGTATATGGATTTGGTCGACTCTAAAAACTCTAAAAATCTCTCTAAAAATGTTCCTCGATAGTTAAATTGAGCATAGATACCTCTCTTGTTGATATTGATAATTTGAGAAAAGACATGTTAATCTTGAAAGCTCAAATTTGCCTCTTCCTGCAAACCAGAGCTTTAGCCTTTTGGCCTAAGCAAATTGTTAAGGTGCACATCGTTTAAATAAACGATATCCTTGATACAATTTGAAAATTATTAGATATTGTGTTATTTTGTTTTCCAGAAATCACCCCCAAGTCACCCATTTGGCAGTTTCTTAATTTTTCATTGATTTCAGTTCTTAATTTTGATATGCTTAAGAAATTTGCTAGGGCCAAAAGGCCAAAGCTCTGGTTTGCAGGTGGACGCAATTTTGAGCTTTGAAGATTGATACTTCTGCTCTCAAAGCACCAATACCAACAAACGAGGTAGTTATTTTCAAGCTAATTATAGAGAAACATTTTGAGAGTAATTAGCCATGGATTAAAGCTAAATTCACATCGCTCGAGTCAACCAAATCTGTATACTTTTTTTGGGACACCCGGTAGATATAACGTTCATTCTAGAAATCTTACAAAGTTTAAGCAATAAATCCTTGATTTAATTCGTGTACATTTTAACCTTAGATGAATGCCATTCTGGTCCAGATGAAGGTCGTTATGATGAAGATGGCGAGGCTGAACAAGGAAAATGTAGAACCGAAAGGGGAGCTATTAGTGACAA
This sequence comes from Aurelia aurita complex sp. Pacific, assembly GCA_004194395.1. Lineage (NCBI taxonomy): Eukaryota > Metazoa > Cnidaria > Scyphozoa > Semaeostomeae > Ulmaridae > Aurelia > Aurelia aurita complex sp. Pacific. Next base: position 45,972 of record REGL01000173.1, read on the forward strand.
AAATTCAGATTATTCCACCGGAGAAGAGAAGACGAATTTCGTGTACACCATCTTGACAAGCAGTCATAAAGCGATTGCGAGGATCGAGTAAGTATCATTTTGATCACCTGTGGTGTGATTGTCTTGATCAATATTGATCCCATAGATCTGCAATCATCAGTTGGTTACCCCCATTCTGCATGGGGTCGAGGGAAAGGCAAAGACGGTAAATCTCAAATAAAAAGGAAAAACTCAACGTGCAAACACAATTTGTAAAGTGTCATCAATGACCTGAACCCTAGACCTGAACCATGCCGGGAAGAAATCGTCCCAGCAAACAGAAAGCCCAAAGTCATATGCACAAACCAATGAACGCAAGCAGATACCAAACCTGAAACGTCAGCACAGACAAACGACAGCAAAGAAAAACAAATTCTACAATTACATTTATTATCTTTGTAAAGTTCAACACCTTTTTGATTAAATTAATGTATTCCCAGCAACCAGCAAGGTCACGGTACTTCCCTCTAATACAACTAAGCCTGCTCGGCGCGACTTCGTCGCGCCTCCTTATTCCACTTGAATCTACTGGTGTTCATCCAGGACAAGCAGTATTGTAATGGAAGTGTGCACCCGCACATGTTGGCCCAATTTTATACATCTGAAGTAGGTTTCAACTGCACGAATAATGGCAACTTTAAACCCTCTGCTCTCTGCAATAGAGCCCTAATATGGCAACACCTGGTATATTCTTCCTTAGACCTTGAACTCAAAATTTATCATTTTAAATTGACTGCTTCCATTTCATAAGAACTAAAGGATTCAGGCTCTAATTGACGCTCTAAATTTATCGATAGACACATTTATCTGTAAGTACGATAAAAAGATACCAATAGAAGCTTCGTTTTCTCAGCCTTTGCATGTGCCAATTTCCATCATTTCAGTACCGGCATTTGTTTATAGAAATCTTTGGAATAAAAAATAAACAAACTACGTCAGACAGAACTCTAGATTTGCCCTAATTCTTTTTGTTATAAGCACATAAATTCTCCTTAAAACCACATTTTGCTTGCACAAGGCGAGAGTGTGCCCTACTAGTTTCGGGAAACTTTTGCTTCTTTGTTCGTTTTGAATTACTGGTTGAGAGAATTTCTTTTGTTTGCAGTCGCTAATCGCTTTGAATTGAGGAGTCAATCAAGTGAAACTGTTGCTATTCTATTGCAAAGTCTGCCCTTGTTCCCTAATGAGTATTCATAAATCGGAGGTAAAACTGAGGAGACGAGTTTTAATGCTGCATGATCACGCCAGATCTTCATTTGTTTGTGTCATAGACCCAGCCTTAGCAAATAAACGTTGCTTGCTTGCTTGTTTGTTGATGATATTTTTAATCTTGCAGGTATGACTAGGGCATTGAAGATGAAGAAGAAGCGAGGCTCTTCTATCAAGAACATAATTTGTTGTCATAACTCCTGTGGCGGTTTCATGCTTAAAAAACGATAGATATAGAAGCAAATGAACAGCCTGAACTGATAATTTGAATTTTCGATTCATATCTTTAAATGTATTGTAATTAGTGATATGCATACACTGGCAGCGTAATCTTTAAGGAGCGGCACTTGGCACATATGGCTAGATTGTCTAGATTAACGTCATCGTTGTTATTTGGCTCCCCATTTTGCAGCTTCCTATTCTCTCTGCTACTCGTGTTTCCATTGAAGTTCAAGATTCGACCATGGAACTGAGAGAGAGGATCAGGCCTAAAGGGCTTCACAAAATATGCTCAGTACACTCCATTGTCCGTCCATTATTTCAGATGAAAGTGTGCAATTTCTGATGCAAAATATTGGCTTGCTTGATTTTCAGAGTTTACACCATTGAAGGCACACAATTCCCTCTGATATGTGATGAATAGGTTACGGAAGGGCAACTCATGATCTTAACTTTAGTTTCGTGGAAGCATTTAGAGATTCTATGAGAAGCATGAAATAATTTCATCTATGTCATTATTACCCATGAAATAGACGTTCTCTTGTTGTGTGTTACTTTATCTGTTGTCATGAAGCCAGTTAGTTAATTCAGGAATCATGTTATTCATGATATTAAAGTAGATGCTCTGCATTGAGCCATTGAACATTCAATTAAAGATGTAGATTTTATTTGCTTGTGAAATGAAATTTTTAGTGGTACAAAATGCATTCTCTTCTTTTCTGAGAAATATAAATCTAATTTGATCGACATTTCCAATCATAATGAAGGAACGATAAGATCTCCACAGAAGCTAAGAATGACGAAGAGCGAGCAAAGCGAGTACTTTTCCTCCTTAATCACAATTCAATCTTTAACTGAATCCTTTTAGATCTAATTCATG
>REGL01000173.1:50113-62326 GCA_004194395.1 Aurelia aurita complex sp. Pacific
GCAGTTGAATTTGGTCCGTTTGTTGGAGAAGAGGACGTTTTAAGTGTCGTTAGTGAGCCTAAGTTGGAGCATATTTATACTCTTAATGATTTACCAGAACTTTTAACAGCTGTGAAGAAAGCTGCATGGAGAGTCTGTGCCAAAATCAAATGAGAATTCCATCGTCTGTCTTGAAATAGAGGGCCTTAGCAGTCTGCTAAGATTGGAAACGATGCAAAATTACTCGGAAAAACAGTACGAGATATGGCCGCATCTGGAGCTGCAGGGCGTGCTGATGAACGAGTGACATCACGAAATACTTTCATGCAGCTTTAGATTAGGTCCCCCATACAGACATACAGTATTTGTATAAACATTAACAAAATCATATTAGACAGTATAAACAAATATGTGCCCCAATTTACCAGAACTTTTATCGTCAGCGAGCAAAGCTGTAGAGAAAGTGAGTGCCAAAATTGAATGGAAAATCTAGAAAGTACCAACTTTTGTTCGTATCAAGTGCAGAACTCAAAGATTAGTTGCAGCTATATGAAAAACACAAGGTGGAGGCCTAATCCTTTTATAAACCAAACTTATGACTTTTTGTAGTGTTTTACACGGGGCCAGCTCCATTCAGATACGTTTTCATATGACTATGTTAATACCATAATTTCAAAGGGACTGACCACAGCCATTCCTTACGGCACTGCTAGCGGTACTCACCCAAAAGGGTCCATTTACGAAGCAGGCCTGCATGGGAAAATATACGGTATCTAATATTTTTAAATTGCCTCATTTAAACGATTGGAATGGTTGGATCCGTGTAGCAATGAAAATTACTAAAATAAAAAAAAATTAGCATTCTTTAGGATAGTAGCAGAGCAATGGAATTAAACGTCTCAATTTTCTGTCGACGATAAATGTTTGTATTCAACTGAGGGCTTGGAAAATTTTTGGAATATGTAGCTCCAGGATTAGAAGACCTCGTCCAGTATGAAAATTGGTCAAAAGAATGATAACAGTTTATAAAATGACCGGGGATCAATAATCAATTATCAACTGCGTCATCAATGCATCGATTTGATGCACTATGTGCGTCACATGAATATACTCCAAACATGTAAAAATTCGTCGAAAAACAATGACATAACACTTTTGAAAACTGCCTTCTTTTTTTTACCTGGCATTAGAAAAAAGATACGATACCCGGAAAGTAGTACGCATCCTGTCAGTAAAAATACTAAGTACACCCCCCCTCCCCCCTGCTCGGGGTAGAAACAGATTTTACGCAATAAACTGTTTCATATTTCTGAATGCTGTTGCTTACATCAGACAAAAATCATAGAACATGTTGACAAGAAGACACATGTACATACACCTGCAACAAATTTGCATAATTTAAGTGTTTGTGTTTAAACATAACAGATAAAAAATTAAACAGCTTGAAAGCACCTCTACCGTTATTGCTATTGTATAATTAAACAGGAAATTTTTAGAACGCCGGAATACTTGTGAAAAATATATTTCCAGTGTCCTCAGAATAATGTGGAAAAATACAGGTTTAATACAGGAAAAATACAGAACCTAGAGATGAAACCAAAGCCTTCCGTACCTCCCAACAACACTAAAGAACTGCTAGCCTGTGGGCAGACTCGATTGGAGCTATCCTTGAACACACCATTGAACGGAAATGTTGTTGTTTCTGCTCAGGAAGAAGCGAGATACTCCATTCATCTCATCCTGGGAAAACTAAACTAATATGAGGTTGCATGCATGCATGGTAAGGAGAAATTGTTGTACGCTTGAAGGTAAATCAGGGTCAATGAACCACCCACCAATTCACACAGAAAAGAATGTTTTTCCCTATCGATTCAAACGAACAATGTGCTCTATACAACAATAATAATAACTCCATATTGTTCTTCAATTAGAAAGACGTGAACTGAACTGCGTACGTAACTGATATATTGTCTTGTTGCTATGACAGCCTAATCAGGCTACACGAAGTACACCTTTGTACAATTCGATAACATTAATTCGCATGGTCGGTCCTTTTTGTTTTTTAAAATAGGTCTATTCAAGCAAACGTAATCCGTTTTGCAACAAATGATTCTCCAACTTCCTTTACCATACACACAATAACTGCTTAAAACAGGTAATCGTAAATTGAAAGTATAGTCCACTATCATGGATTTAAATCGTTGAAGTTCACTAACAAATTTTTCAAAAATATGGCAGCCTTGCGAAGTGATTTGCGATCTCGAAAAAGCAAATCAATAACTTCCAGAAATGACACCAGATCCGAAGATGTGAATGGGAATATGAAGACTAGGCCTNTTTTTACAATTCGATAACATTAATTCGCATGATCGGTCCTTTTTGTTTTTTAAAATAGGTCTATTCAAGCAAACGTAATCCGTTTTGCAACAAATGATTCTCCAACTTCCTTTACCATACACACAATAACTGCTTAAAACAGGTAATCGTAAATTGAAAATAAAGTGAACCATCATGGATTTAAATCGTTGAAGTTCACTAACAAATTTTTCAAAAATATGGCAGCCTTGCGAAGTGATTTGCGATCTCGAAAAAGCAAATCAATAACTTCCAGAAATGACATCAGATGCGAAGATTTGAATGGGAATATGAAGACTAGGCCTCCTCCTGCTCAGACTTTATCAAAAGTCGTATCGATGCAGAAAGTCATGATAAAATCGAAATTGAAAGTCGAACAAATTGCAAAAGATGTTGATATGGGAAACAGAAATGGATCAGCCAAAAATAGCAGTCCAATAGGGCATCGAAGACAACTTCCAAAAGTCAGGATAACGAACGCATGGAACAAGAAGAGTTCCGAACTTTCATCATCCCGGCCGAAAATTGAAAAGAGAAATTCCGACATCAAACGACCAGCATCGGTAGGTCTACCCTGCATATCCAAAAGCCGATATTTAACGCTTTCAACTCAACAAAGACCTTCATCGCAAAACTGTGCAACGGAAAATGCCTCCTGCCATGGCACTTACATCAAATCTAGCCCGTTCCATGAGGGAGCCAGTGTCTGGCATTCAAGTGATGACACAGAGACAAGAGATCTTCGAAATTACCCGATGGACAAATTTGAGAAAGAGAACTTCAAGAGTCAGTACTCAAACAACGATTTAAATCCAGTTACGTACACTTATCTGTTGGGAGTTGAAGATAGTCCACGGAAAATGCTGACGCTACGCAACCATGGACTTGGTGCAACAGCAATGGACGCACTTGGAAATGCTTTAGATAATAACACAATCGTGAAAGTGCTTGATTTGGAAGGAAATTCGCTGAATGATGCCGGGTTAGAAGACCTTTGTATTTTGTTACGGGGTAACATGCACATAGAAAATCTAAACCTCTCTGGTAACTTATTTTCTTCAAAAGGAATGGTTGCAATCAGCCATCTTCTTGAATCAAATAAATCACTCACATCAATCTATTTAGCAAGAAATAAACTAATAGACACTGATTTAGAGATTTTGTGCAACTGTCTTGAAGACAGTAATAATAATTTGCAAACTCTTGATGTGAGTTATAACAATTTCACTCCAGAATCTGGACATATCCTAAGCAGATTTCTGAGCATCACTAGCAGACTTAAAGAGCTTAGTATTGCTGGCAACAACTTTGGACCCGAAGGTACGATGTTAGTATTTGATGGATTAAGAGGGAACAGCTCATTAACTATGCTGAACGTTGCTTGCAATGAGATATCAGATCGAGGCATGATTCGGATTGCGGAGATTAGCGATGTTGGGAAATCATTGAAATCACTTGATTTGTCAGATAATTATATTACTATCAGAGGAATTCGAAGTTTTATCTTAATGATGGATAAAAATAATGCATTGAACATTTTGAAATTAGACAATAACCACATCTGTACAAATGGCCTTACGCTATTTTTGGAGCATTTGGTGGAGCAAGAAAATGGGACATTGTCACAGCTGCATGCAAGAGGTGTCTTTGCGGATCAAAGAATCCAAGGAACTGTGCGAGACAATACGTCAACGGAATGGAGAATTCGTTCTTTTCGGAGTGCTTGGTAATGCTGGAAATAACACAAACGATGCACTGAAGTTGCTGAATATCTACTTGAGGAACAACAACATCGTTGATGCTTCTCGATCAAAGAAAATTGACTCAATTATATAACTTCCTTAGCAATTGTAAACTGCTGTATAGGGTGAGAAAGACACAGTTAAACGTTTGCAAGTCTGAAGATTACCACCTACTCATCCGATTCTTTAACCCTATTTTGGTTGGGGGTGGGGACAATTTTCCGAGACTAACTGTCTCAAAATGGCCAATTCTCAGACATTAATTTTTGCGGATAAAGCAGCAAAATTGCAATACTTTGGGAATATATTTTGCAGGGAGTGATATTTGATGCAATCTATCATGTTTGGATGGAAATTGTGCTTCAAATTGCATTTTATCGCATTTTTCCTGATTTTGGCCGATTTTGCCATTCGTCTTGACCACACAAAGAAAAATGCTGTTGCAAGCAATAATGACGTCACATTTTAGGCTAATTTTTATATTCTCATAAATTACATGCCTGGGCTATTAGTACACCAAATCTGGCTGCTCTATCTATGATCAGTCAAGAGTTAGGTAGAGGGGGGGGGGGCTTTTTTTGGGGTTTTTTAGCCACCAACCGAAATAGAACGTTTCAAATAGCCCAATCACTATAGGGTTAAAACCGGTCAATGTTGCGTCGGTAACGTGTCAATATAGGTAACAAGATTTGATTGGTTCCAATCGGTCACATGGTTCAATCCTTCAAACAGGTCTAAATTCCTTGATCAAATTTGCTGAAAATTGACCTAATTCACCCAATTTACCTTGACGATGCCAAGGATTATCTGAAAATGGCTAGCAGAAATTCCCAAGTGCAAAGGATAGCATGGCTGCAGTGGCGTAACGGAGCAGCTTGAGACCCTTGGTAATCTAGCTATCCANTCCGATTCCTTAACCCTATTTTGGTTGGGGGAGGGGACATTTTTCGAGACTAACTGTCTCAAATCACCAATTCTCTGAAATTAATTTTTGCGGATAAAGCAGCAAAATTGCAATACTTTGGGAATATACTTTGCAGGGAGTCTTATTTGATGCAATCTATCATGTTTGGATGGAAATTGTGCTTCAAATTGCATTTTATCGCATTTTTCCTGATTTTGGCCGATTTTGCCATTTGTCTTGACCACACAAAGAAAACGGCTGTCGCAAGCAATAATGACGTCACATTTTAGGTTAATTTTGATATTCTCATAAATTACATGCCTGAGGCTATTAGTACACCAAATCTGGCTGCTCTATCTATGATCAGTCAAGAGTTAGGTAGAGGGGGGGGGGGTGGCTTTTTGGGGTTTTTTACCCACCAACCGAAATAGAACGTTTCAAATAGCCCAATCACTATAGGGTTAAAACCGGTCAATGTTGCGTCGGTAACGTGTCAATTTAGGTGACAAGATTTGATTGGTTCCAATCGGTCACATGGCTCAATCCTTCAAACAGGTCTAAATTCCTTGATCAAATTTGCTGAAAATTCACCTAATTCACCCAATTTACTAGCCTCACTACATAAGAACCCTCAACTTACGCTCATCTAATTGAAGTGAATTAATGTTGTTGTTGTCGCTCCATCAGCCTATCAATAGCGATAACCTACGAACATATAATCAGTCTACCAATTTACCTTGATGATGCCAAGGATTATCTGAAAATGGCTAGCAGAAATTCCCAAGTGCAAAGGATAGCATGGCTGCAGTGGCGTAACGGAACAGCTCGAGACCCTTGGTAATCTAGCTATCCAGGGGCCCCCTGAGGCTGCAAATAGATCAGCAAAAGTTTGCGAAATTACCAAAATCGAGAACGGTATTTTTATTGGCGACATCAATAATCGAAAAGGAAATGCCAGCTCCACAGTAAAATTTCCAAAAGTCACTAGCAAAAGCGAATTTTGGATGTTTAAATGTATGCCCGTTATGAATAGAAACATAATGGAGAGGATTGCTAAAACTAAATGTGACCAAAGGGAGCAAAATTAAGGCATCTCCTCAAGAAAATTGTTTGCACCAGGCTCTTTAGATTGTCGGAAAACGCATCTCCCGTAAGACATGATTCACTATCGAATGGAAACTAAGTGTTGTGATTGATGAAGAGCTTCCCTTTGAAATTTTTGAAAATCGAGCTTACACATCGTACAAAAATAGATTTTTGTCAGCTTACCTACTTAAAATGTAAATATGTTCACATTCCCTGAAAGACAAGTAGACATTTCTTCATAAGTTTGCAAATTGACAGCATTTCTAGATATGACAAGCAGTCTGTGTTGAGTTCGATTCGCAACGGCGTTCAATTCAGTAGAAGTCTTCATATTATTCAGTTTATCCAAAGTTAACTCTAACCCCATCCACCGTGCTTTACGCCACTGATGGCTGGCTCTGTATTTAACAACTGGTTGTTTAGGTAATGTGTTAGCCCAATAAAGTTCGCTCCAGTGAACAGCGAGATGCCGTTTCACAAAATCATTCTCAGCCATTTACATTGTGCAATTGCAATTTTGTAATTTTGTTGGTAGTTGATTGTATTGCAATTCAATTAGTTTTGTTGAAAAGTGTATGTGTAGTGTAGAAACTTTTAGACCCCGTTTGCACGGTAGCGGATCGAAAGTGTTGCGGATCAAAGTGTTACGGATCACCCTCCCCTCTACACGGTAGCAGCGGATCAAAGTTGTATCGGATCAGGGTCTCGTTTACACGGTAGCGGATCAGCAGTCACAATAGAAATAGGGCGAGGTCACATTCAAGATTTTCTCGGATTTTCAGTGATTTCCTTTAAACGTCGAAATTTCAAAACAAACCCCAATTATGATTAAACCTCGTTTGTATGGAAAATACCGTCGTAATGAATCCGAATCAAAATGGATGCGGCTCACTTGCGTTTACACGGGGCGGAGCAGAAGTGATCCGATACAAAAGTGATCCGATACAAAACGAGTTCGCTTTCGTAGCAGGATCAAAATTGATCTGGATAGCGGAGCAGAAGTGTATCGGATCACTTCGAGCTCGTGTAAACGGGAGGCTGATCCGCAACACTTTTTGTATCGGATCAAAAGTGATCCGCTACCGTGTAAACGGTGTCAATGACTTCATCTACATCGTCGAACATTCGGAGGTGTGCAATTTTGCTGATGATAACACCATTTTTTCTTGTGATGACACTTTTGAAAGTGTGGCTTCAAACCTAGAAGAAGATATGTCTCAAGCGATCTCTTGGTTCAAAACTAATCAAATGGTAGCCAATCCATCAAAATTCCAAGTTATGCTACTCGGTTTGAAGACAAATGATAATATTGTTCTCGATATTGGAAATGTATCTGTTGATATTGTCAGTAGTGTTAGANACTGCAGACAATAACCAGACGCTAAGAAGAAAGGACCATTTAAACTGCCATTGAAATGAAATGCTGACTCACACAATACACGATATTGAGCGGCGTTGCGCAGACTATACCTTTTCCTTAGTTAGGTATTGTCTGCACGCAGGCTAGGGGCCCCCTGAGGCTGCAAATAGATCAGCAAAAGTTTGCGAAATTACCAAAATCGAGAACAGTATTTTTATTGGCGACATCAATAATCGAAAAGGAAAGGCCAGCTCCACAGTAAAATCTCCAAAAGTCACTAGCAAAAGCGAAATTTGGATGTTTAAATGTATGTCCGTTATAAATAGAAATATATTGGAGAGGATTGCTGAAACTAAATGCGACCAAAGGGAGCAAAATTAGGGCATCTCCTCACGAAAATTGTTTGCACCAGGCTCTTTAGATTGTCGGAAAACGCATCTCCCGTAAGACATGATTCGCTATCGAATTGAAACTAAGGGTTGTGATTGATGAAGAGCTTCCCTTTGAAATTTTTGAAAATTGAGCTTACACATCGTACAAAAATGGATTTTTGTCAGCTTACCTACTTAAAATGTAAATATGTTCATATTCCTGAAAGACAAGTAGACATTTTTTGATAAGTTTGCAAACTGACAGCATTTTTAGATATGAAAAGTTTGTGTTGAGTTCGATTCGCAACGGCGTTCAATTCAGTAGAAGTCTTCATATTATTCAGTTTCTCCAAAGTTAACTCTAACCCCATCCACCGTGCTTTATGCCACTGATGGCTGGCTCTGTATTTACACAACTGGTGGTTTAGGTAATGTGTTAGCCCAATAAAGTTCGCTCCAGTGAACAGCGAGATGCCGTTTCACAAAATCATTCTCAGCCATTTACATTGTGCAATTGTAATTTTGTAATTTTGTTGGTAGTTGATTGTATTGCAATTCAATTAGTTTCGTTGAAAAGTGTATGTGTAGTGTAGAAACTTTTAGAATCACGACCGAGCTGAACTGAAATGTAATTTGATGATGTCACAAGCAGAAAATGTTCACAAAAAATACCAACGGTGCAATACATGAAAACTTTACGAAAGTGCCAACAAATTATTAAAAAGTAAGAAATCAAACAATGGCTCAAGCGGGGACGCACTTGACTAGCAAACCTGAAGGTCGATGGTTCTCCCTCCTCTGTCAAACCTGCTGCTAACATTGAGGAGTGCCTGACTCTCTCTAATCCAAGGCTCAGGAACCACGAGGTGTGGTAAAAAAGCAGTCACACCGAAAAGAAGGCCTAGATGCTTGAAGGTTTACTGTCACCATATGAAATTGTTGGTAACCAATAATTCAGTCGTTTGATCACTGTGCAGAGTATGGTCATGGGATTAGCGCACTTTTCTTTGATATCGAGTTATCATCACTTTGCGTAACATGTAAAACAACGGGATTTGATAACTGTCTCTCATGGCGTCACAAGAAAAAAATAAAAGAGAGGCTAGAAATGGATTTATAATGGCAGTAAAGCTTTAAATAAGCTTTGCTTCTCAGTGTTCTAAAAACGAATTTCTTCAGATTCTGGGAATGAAGGAAACAAGTTAAGAATCTATCTGCCTAAATCAATATGTTTCTCCGATGAATTTCCAAACATTTTAAGACTGTGGAAATGGTTTTTCATAAAAATCCCAAAAACTGTCATCTGATTTTGCAGGCATCACTTCGATTCTTCTCGTGTCAGGCTCACTGTTCTTTGGTGGAGCTCCTTCTTTGTTATCTTGCTTTGGCACAGTTTTCTCTTTTCTTGGTTTTATGTTCTTTTTTGCTTTCGTTTCTTCAACTTTTTCTTTTCTTTGCCTCTCTTTTTTCACTTGGACAGGCACTGTGATGAAAAAAAAAACCATTAAAATGAACCTCTAACTTATGAGAAAACTGTAAAATTCTGCAAAAGAAAGAACGAGTTAATCTGAACCCTGGAAGGAAAGAACATAAGTTCATAGCAACGTTGCTCTTTATTGCAAATATCAACTTATTTCTTTTCCTTTCGGGGGGTTAGATAATTAGTTCTTTCTCTTGCAGAATTTAACAGTTTCTTTATTTCTCAGCAAACTTTTCTAACTTTTAGAGTGTTTAAGTTTTTTTTTCAAACCTTTTCAAGAAAAGATTATTCCAATAAGTCATACCTTGCCTCTCAGTTTTTGGAGCATCAGCCATATATTGGTCCCAAGCTTTCTTCAATCTTTTTCTGTGAACATCATACTCTGCCCATTTCATCAAGTCATCTTTTTTCACAGCAAAATCAGCCTTTGGCTCCAACCATCGGCTTGGAATGGATTTTGGTACAAAAGTTTCTTTCATTGAGCTTTCCCATTGGCTCTTCCCAACGCCTGGAAAAGTGTTATATCTAAGAGAGTTTGATAAGTGACTGATGTATTCTCGTGGTGTCCCTGTTAATGCATCTGATGATCCTGCACACTCCTTTGTTGCCTGTGAGTTTTGACTACCTTTTCTATCTAATGCATGAGAGCATCTTGACCGAGAAGTGTTGATAGAAGAAGTCTGCCTAAGCCCTCTGTCATGGTCACTTTCCATATCCAGCCCACGAACAACTTCTTGCAGAAATTTATTTTTCATTTCGAGGTCTTCTTTGCCATCAATAGGGCAATGAACTTCTCTCCAACGTCCATATCCATCCACTGTGAACTTTGGAATATAGTTTGTTCTCGTCCGACCTTGATGACATGCAACCGTTGCAACCATTGAACTCGTCAAGTCATTTGTTGGGTGCATATGAGATGCTACGAATTCTTCAACTTTCTTGAGCGTATTTTGTGGAAGGCTTGAGAATTCACTTTCCATTTTGCCTCTTGCATTTTACCAAACAACGCTCAGTTTTACTTCCTATATTGTTCTTTTCACTTTGTGGTCACCTGCGATGTCGTTGTCGTTGTTCAATCTGTTTATGCTTGTTGCTATGCAGCAGCCTCTATCACAAACAGACTTTTGATAAGAACGAGACTGAAACAACAGGATAGCACTTTTGCACAGAAGCATTTGCGAAACTTCTTCGAGGGAAAGACTTCTATCGGTCGAGAACTGCAAGAACTGACAATAAAGAAGAGCTAAGGTATTATGTAACTTTTATGTATTAACCAATATGTGTACAACAATTGCCTGCGATCTTTCTACGTCTTTTCATATAGTCAAACGAGGGATTCTATCCGATGGCGATGATTTGCGCTAGATTAGAATTTGTTATTTGAATCACTGCATAAAACTGCCCACTTGGAACTGAAAATAAGGTTTAATGCATTCATTCAAATCAAATGCAGGGAAACATCAATGTAAATAAGACTATTATGTCATAATCGTAACTGATTGTCTGATTGTACTTCTTACAAACCGTTGATGAGTGGTGATTGTACCCTTCAGTTCGGAATAAATTGTAATAGGCCTACTACACTGCACGAAGACAATAACTTTATTTCACAGAAGACAACACAAATGCCTTTCCTCTTATTGTCAAAGCCAAACCAAGCCCAAACTTTCCATTTTATTTCATTTTGCTTGTTCTGGGCTTGTTCCGGTTTGAGAATCTTGGCTTTATTTATTTCCTTGGAAGGGCACAGCTTATCATCCATAATGGAATCGGCGTTTGTTACGCCACAGATTTGTTGCGTAAAATTGGCGTAAGAATGCTTGGCGTAAAATTTAACATTCAAAGCATCAAAATCCGTACTTCTTTATACTCCAAGAATAGAGGCACATTCTCCTGGCGTAACAAAGAGAAGCTGGCATAAATCTGTGGCGTACGGAGTTCGCCGATTCCACCATGGCTTGTCATTTCATCACTCATTTTAAATATTTGTTGGTCACTGGACATAAATGTGATCGCTTTTGTAATGCAGGTGTTGCTCATTTTGAAGTTATGAAGTTGTTGTTAAATACTTTTTGTAAAAAAAATAAGAATAAAAACTAAAAAGACGGTCCTTTCCTAGCTCGCTTTTCTTGCCATAAACCGATCAAAATACCAACTCAACTCGTTGACTTTTTTAGACCCAGCAGTTCATACTGTACGCTTACTTAAGGCCTAGGCCTATACCCAGTTTATACAGACGTTTCTCTACGGACGGATAGGCATATGAGCAGATTTTCATGACAATAGGTTCTACGTATTACACCTTATTTATTTCTACAAAGACAGACAAAATGAAGGTGATTAAACTATGGATTGAAGGTTCTTGCCTGCTTCTTGGTAAGCACGGGCAAGCACTCGCATCGCAGCTTGGGTTGGGCTGCAAACTCCGCCATTGCCTCGGAAGAAGGGCTCGGCTACTTCAAATCTGTACTCTACACATATTTTACATCCAGCCTGTACTATGCTATCTTCCAATCCAAAACCTCAAATTAGACTCTGGTTCACTGATTTTCAGCCTATCTAAAAGATTTGCTGCTTGCAGCGCAAATCAATGAATCACACACGCACGGACGCATCAACCACGCGGCAGGGCGAGTCCAGCCATCAGATCATCAATCATATTCATGGGATGTCATCTCGGCATCTGAACTGAAATTAAATGGACTCACTCACAAATCAGAAAAACATTATCTTATTTTGTAAGAAGGAAGATCACAGACACTCCTTGTGAACCCTTGCGAACAAAAATGTAATTTTTTCAACAGTGAGCTCAAGTGAGTTGGGCCTTAAAGGCAGGAGCACGGGGGGGGGGGGGTTCTTTCATAGTAAAGGTACCTGGGGCCCGGGGGGGTACTTAGTATATTTGTCCGACGGGGATGTGCCGTTTTTAAGGGTAT
>REGL01000173.1:80889-91819 GCA_004194395.1 Aurelia aurita complex sp. Pacific
ATTTTATCTTTTTACACATGGTAGCCCCTCAATAATAATAATTGAGTTACAGGGGGCCATGGTAAAAACTTGCAAATAACTACTAATTTTACAATAAAAACGAAATTTGTTATAAAACCTAAACCTAAACCTAAACCTAGACCTAAACTAATTACAATTTGTCATAAATAAATGAAAGAAAACAGAAAAGAATTGGTGATAAATTCATGGTTGCACCTTCTTTTTAAACGATCTCAGGGTTGAAGTATTTCTGATCTCAGGGCCAATGTTCCAAAGCTTGGCGCCTCGGTACGCGAAACATTTCTGCCCCCCCTGCCGATTTTAATAATGGCAACCTGAGATTGACTTCAGCGTTTCTAAGAGAACGACTGGTAGAGTTGTTGACTCTCGTGAACATGTCTTTCATATAAGAAGGCACGTCCCCATTAAGGGACTTAAAGGCCATTTTCTGAGCTTCAAAATCACTTCCTCTCTTTCAAATGATGTTTTACTCAAATTGATACTGTATGGAGACAAAAAGTTAACCATCGAAAACAATAAAAAGCTAACCCTAACTCTACAAACCATAAGAGATCTGATCCTTTTGGATGGTTACAAAGTCTTTTATAAGCTACGATTGTACACTGAAAACGGGATTTTGGCGCTGTCTCTGCATTTGCCTGCCGAGGTCCCCTGGCCCCGAGTGTGGAGCGGCATCTGGGTCAAAAACAATTCATCGTTTATCCATGTGGTCGTCATGTTGCGACCACCAATTCTGAAACCGAACCGGCATTGTGCCAAAACATCGGCCATCAAATTTCGTTTGAAACCCGTGCGTGGTTTAAGATAGTGTCACTGAAATTGACCTTGCGGCCCCTAATCGCTAAACCAGCATCGAGAATTCTCGATGCCACCATCTAAAGCACCGGGGGGGGGGGAGTTTCTTGGCTAAATTTTGGTTAGGGGTCTGCCGCGAGCATATTCAAAATGGTACCGTTGGCTAGACTAATTTTCACAAAAATAACGTTGGCTAGACCAATTTTTACGAAAATGGCACCCTTGGCTAGGCCAATTTCAACCGTTCCCTAGACCAATATTGTCAAATATGATACCCTTGGTACCAAAAATATGATGACATGACCGTTCCCTATACGAATATTACCAAATATGACACCCCTGGCTACACTGTCGCAAGACCAAAATTGCAAAAAAGTATACTCTTGGCTAGACAAGAAGTCCGAAAAAGCATTCCGTTGCACGCGGCACATCCCCAGGTACCTTTACTATTGAAGAGCCTCAATACTATTGATGACGTCATGAACATTCAATTGCTGACGTCAGCATCATTTGAAAAGCATCGAGAGCTATCGAATGGTGGTATTCTTAATGATATAAGATCATCCTCGCAAAAACTAAACTCCCTTTTTATCTTTCTAGCTAACCACGTGTTGAAAAGAGCCCCCCCCCCAGGTAGTAATATGGTTAAAAAGGTCATTTCCTTAGGATCTAAAGGGCGTGGTCCCAAACAATTTTCAAGGGCTTTGCCCCTGACTCTCATCGTTAATTCCTTCACTTTGTGGCGGTTGGTGCAACCAGTTGCCTACACCTCTTTGCTACACAACCAGCTCTCAGACAGGCAGTTTCGTTGCAGTTCGTAAATATTATGCTGCTCACTTACCTGGTATATTTTGAGTGCCAATAGCTTTGCAAATTTTTGCAAATATGATATTTCTGACAGAAGTATCTCAGGCTGAGAAATTTATCGAGTAGCTGTTTAAGATTGAAGCATTTGTGAAAATCTGCTTGCCTTGCTCAGTGGAGCGCAGAACGTAAAACAGAGCTATCGTATAGCTTATCGAACAAGCCTCTCAGAATTTGAGCTATTTGAAAATGATAACATATGCTTACATTCACTTTTATATATGTTTCATATATTCCTGATATTACTATACATCATTTACACACTTATTGTTTTCTAAATCTACCAAGTTTCGTAGCATAATTGTTAATCAGTTATTCAGCAAGTTCGTTTTGCTTGCAATCAATCTTCGCTTTGACTCTGTTCTTGTACAACTCTTCATAGAATGGCATACTCCGTTCGATAGTCTGCATCACGATGTTTGGCAATCTTTCCTCTTCCTCCATCTTTGATGCATCAATTTTTGACTTGTTGGGATCTTGCCTGCGGAATCCTGAGCTTTTCAGTGCATTTTCATGCCAGCCTGCCCACACATCCCAATCTGGAACTGGACCTGGTTCCCATTCTAGGATCTTCTTGTCAAAACGGACACCAATACCTTCACAATAAGCTTGCATTATTCCCTCTGGATTCTCTAACAGATCATCGGCATCGACAATAACAGGAGCTTCGTCTAACTTTTCTGTTATGAAGCGATACAACTGGCCTAATTGAGGAAATCCACCTTCTTTGGGATCGAAGTATTCCCATCCTGTCAAATTCTTATNCGATAGTCTGCATCACGATGTTTGGCAATCTTTCCTCTTCCTCCATCTTTGATGCATCAATTTTTGACTTGTTGGGATCTTGCCTGCGGAATCCTGAGCTTTTCAGTGCATTTTCATGCCAGCCTGCCCACACATCCCAATCTGGAACTGGACCTGGTTCCCATTCTAGGATCTTCTTGTCAAAACGGACACCAATACCTTCACAATAAGCTTGCATTATTCCCTCTGGATTCTCTAACAGATCATCGGCATCGACAATAACAGGAGCTTCGTCTAACTTTTCTGTTATGAAGCGATACAACTGGCCTAATTGAGGAAATCCACCTTCTTTGGGATCGAAGTATTCCCATCCTGTCAAATTCTTATTCACTGATGCTGCGTAGAGAGAAGGGATTGCTTTCTTGGGGTCGCGAATCAGAAATGTGTGCTTGAAATTTCTAATGCCATCACAGAGCATCTCATCAAAATTCTCATCAATAGCATAAGCCATGTCTTTGGAAAACACTAAATCGATTCCATCATACTCTTTGAGAAGTGTTTTTCCAATGGCCTTGTAACAGTGCTTGCTGTCAGTCTGTTGATGTTTGTAACGGCTGCTTTGACGTTCTGGACCAAAATAATAAGCCCAAGAGTAAGGCTCATGGAAAATCTTGCTGTTGTCTAGCTCCATAATAGAACGCTCGAATGCCGTTGACACACACCTTGGTGAGGTCCACAGGAATACGCGCTTCGTCATGATGAACTCGTACTGAGTGACTACGGATTTAGACTGACTTGCTCCTTTATATTCTGTAAGAAAAATAATTGTTTACACTGCTAGTAACTGAACAACAATTAGGTTTGCTTGCTTAAGAATGTTAGGTGGCAAAAAAGATACCATACAGATTGCTTATCTTTGTAATACTGGTGACTAGCTTTTATCCCGACGACTGTTTATCTGAATGGAACACGCTTGATCCAGATATTAGATTATCACCCTCACTGTGTTTTTGAAACAAAATTGTCGACCTACTCCTGAACCGGTGTACGGTATTCATGATCCAAAAGGTCTAGCAATTCTCACTCAGTTACGGGTAGGACTCAGGAAACTAAATTTTCATAAATTTAGGCATAACTTCAGAGATACAGTCAACCCTCTGTGTCTCGCAAATGATTGGGTAGAGTCTACCCCCATCATTTGCGACAGAGGACACGGAACATTTCCTGCAGCTTTTTCATTTTTCATTTTCAAGCTTTATCATTCTTATCATGGGCCTAGATCTGATCTTCTCAATAGTGTAAATACAATATTGCTACTTCATGGTTTTTCCTCTCTTTCAAATGAAGTTTTACTCAAATTCATTCTGTATGGAGACAAAAGGTTAACCATCGACAACAATAAAAAGCTACTCGAGGCAACCCTCAAATTCATTCATGCTACAGAACGCTTTTGATTGTTCCATTGCTGCAAAGTCCCGTAGATAAGCACCTACTTTGTTTCCAGTTTCATTGTGTATTCGTAGCCAATATGTATTTAGCTTAGTTAATTTCCTTTGTATTTTTGTTTAACATTGTGCCTCTTTATGTATTGGCCATGGGGTAGTCATTGTCTTTTGCTCCTCGTGGTATCGTCCCCGTATTGTTGTATAGTAATTAGATAGTATGGTAGAACGTATTGATGTATTGTAATATTTTATATCAATAAAAAAAATTCTTTAGAGATAGCCAAACTCTCTCTTTCACTGCAAACTCACTTTCTTCAATTAAAAGGCGGTAGAGAATGATGGAATGAAATGATGGAAGGAATAAACCTTTTAGCCATTCTGAAAAAGAATCTGAATCGAACGA
Source organism: Aurelia aurita complex sp. Pacific (assembly GCA_004194395.1). Lineage (NCBI taxonomy): Eukaryota > Metazoa > Cnidaria > Scyphozoa > Semaeostomeae > Ulmaridae > Aurelia > Aurelia aurita complex sp. Pacific. The sequence continues at coordinate 85,162 of REGL01000173.1, forward strand.
TACCTTGATACATTTTGTAGAACTTTCGAATTTGCACAATAGTGATAGAAGCTCTAAGGCCACTCAATCCAACTTCTCAAAAATAAATATATAAAAATATCGCTCGATCCAGACTCTTTTGAAGAATAGCTAAAAGATCTATTGAATGATGGAATGAAGGATGAATGATGGCATTGAATGATGGGATAGACTGAATTGATGGAACACTAAACCTAACCCTAACCCTACGAAGCATAAGAGATCTGATCCTTTTGAATGGTTACAAAGTCTTTTATAAGCTAAGATTGTACACTTTGGGATTTTGGCGCTGTCTCCGCATTTGCCTGCCGAGGTCTCCTGGTCCCGAGTGTGGAGCGGCATCTGGGTCAAAAACAATTCATCGTTTATCAATGTGGTCGTCATGTTGCGACCGCCAATTCTGAAACCGAACCGGCATTGTTCCAAAACTTCGGCCATCAAATGTCGTTTGAAACCCGTGCGTGGTTTAAGATAGTGTCACTGAAATTGACCTTGCGGCCCCTAAGCGCTAAACCAGCATCGAGAATTCTCGATGCCACCATCTAAAACACGGGGGGGGGGGGGGCTCTTGGCTAAATATTGGTTAGGGGTCTGCCGCGAGCATATTCAAAATGGTACCATTTGGCTAGACTAATTTTCACAAAAATAGCGTTGGCTAGACCCATTTTTTTGTTGGGGATACGAATCGTCAAAGTTCAAAACAACGGTCATCCCCCAAAAAGGAAACCTGTGATCATGCGCAGAAAGCATGTTTAGTTTTGTGGAAAGGATGTGGGCGGATAATCCGGCCACAATGCAAATAAGAATTAGCAAAGAGACAAAGAGATTCTCGCGCATGGTAATAGGTTTCCCAGCTGTTGATCTGCTTTGAACTTTACAAGCATAACAAAAGGCTCAGACAAAAGGGGCAGTCCTCGGTATCCTCNGAATCGTCAAAGTTCAAAACAACGGTCATCCCCCAAAAAGGAAACCTGTGATCATGCGCAGAAAGCATGTTTAGTTTTGTGGAAAGGATGTGGGCGGATAATCCGGCCACAATGCAAATAAGAATTAGCAAAGAGACAAAGAGATTCTCGCGCATGGTAATAGGTTTCCCAGCTGTTGATCTGCTTTGAACTTTACAAGCATAACAAAAGGCTCAGACAAAAGGGGAGTCCTCGGTATCCTCAACAATTTTACGAAAATGGCACCCTTGGCTAGACCAATTTTAACCGTTCCCTTGACCAATATAGTCAAATATGATACCCTTGGTACCAAAAATATGATGACATGACCGTTCCCTATAACAATATTACCAAATATGACACCCTTGGCTACGCTGTCGCTAGACCAAAATTGCAAAAACGTATACTCTTGGCTAGACTAGAAGTCGGAAAAAGCATTCCGTTGCACGCGGCACATCCCCAGGTACCTTTACTATTGAAGACCCTCGATACTATTGATGACGTCATGAACGTTAAAATTGCTGACGTCATCATCATTTGAAAAAGTAGATATCATCTGAAAGCTAGGGAAATGGTGGCATTCTTAATGATATATGATCATCCTGGCAAAAACTAGACTCGCTTTTTTATTTTTCTAGCTAACCACGTGTTGAAAAGAGCCCCCCCCCAGTAGAAATATCGTTAAAAAGGTCATTTCCTTAGGATCTAAAGGGCGTGGTCCCAAACAATTTTCAAGGGCTTTGCCCCTGACCCTCATCGTTAATTCCTTCACTTGGTTGCGGCTGGTGCCACCGCTGCCTGCACCTCTTTGCTACACAACCAGCTCTCAGACAGGCAGTTTCGTTGCAGTTCATCAATATTATGCTGCTCACTTACCTGGTATATTTTGAGTGCCAGTGGACTTGCTCCAAGTCTCGCTCTTGATCAATAAATACGGGAGGGGAAAGGAGGAAAAAGGGGAGGACACGGGGAAAGGAAGAAAGAAAGGGAAGGATTCTCTTCCCTTTCTTTCTTCCTTCCCCGTGTCCTCCCCCTTTCCTCCTTTCCCCTCCTGTATTTGTTGATCAAGAGCGAGACTTGGAGCAAGTCCAGAGTGCCAGTAGCTTTGCAAATAGGATATTTCTAGGATATTTCTTACAGAAGTATCTTAGGCTGAGAAATTTATCGAGTAGCTGTGTAAGACTGAAGCACCTTTTTTGAAAATCTGCTTGCCTTGCTCAGTGGAGCGCAGAACGTAAAACAGAGTTATCGTATAGCTTATCGAATAAGCCTCTCAGAATTTGAGCCATTTGAAAATAATAACATATGCTTACATTCACTTTTATATATGTTTCATATATTCCTGATATTACTATACATCATTTACACACTTATTGTTTTCTAAATCTACCAAGTTTCGTAGCATAATTGTTAATCAGTTATTCAGCAAGTTCGTTTTGATTGCAATCAATCTTCGCTTTGACTCTGTTCTTGTACAACTCTTCATAGAATGGCATGCTTCGTTCGATAGTCTGCATCACGATGTTTGGCAATCTTTCCTCTTCCTCCATCTTTGATGCATCAATTTTTGACTTGTTGGGATCTTGCCTGCGGAATCCTGAGCTTTTCAGTGCATTTTCATGCCAGCCTGCCCACACATCCCAATCTGGAACTGGACCTGGTTCCCATTCTAGGATCTTCTTGTCAAAACGGACACCAATACCTTCACAATAAGCTTGCATTATTCCTTCTGGATTCTCTAACAGATCATCGGCATCGACAATAACAGGAGCTTCGTCTAACTTTTCTGTTATGAAGCGATGCAACTGGCCTAATTGAGGAAATCCACCTTCTTTGGGATCGAAGTATTCCCATCCTGTCAAATTCTTATTCACTGATGCTGCGTAGAGAGAAGGNTCTTTGATGCATCAATTTTTGACTTGTTGGGATCTTGCCTGCGGAATCCTGAGCTTTTCAGTGCATTTTCATGCCAGCCTGCCCACACATCCCAATCTGGAACTGGACCTGGTTCCCATTCTAGGATCTTCTTGTCAAAACGGACACCAATACCTTCACAATAAGCTTGCATTATTCCTTCTGGATTCTCTAACAGATCATCGGCATCGACAATAACAGGAGCTTCGTCTAACTTTTCTGTTATGAAGCGATGCAACTGGCCTAATTGAGGAAATCCACCTTCTTTGGGATCGAAGTATTCCCATCCTGTCAAATTCTTATTCACTGATGCTGCGTAGAGAGAAGGAATTGCTTTCTTGGGGTTGCGAATCAGAAATGTGTGCTTGAAATTTCTAATGCCATCACAGAGCATCTCATCAAAATTCTCATCAATAGCATAAGCCATGTCTTTGGAAAACACTAAATCGATTCCATCATACTCTTTGAGCAGTGTTTTTCCAATGGCCTTGTAACAGTGCTTGCTGTCAGTCTGTTGATGTTTGTAACGGCTGCTTTGACGTTCTGGACCAAAGTAATAAGCCCAAGAGTAAGGCTCATGGAAAATCTTGCTGTTATCTAGCTCCATAATAGAACGCTCGAATGCCGTTGACACACACCTTGGTGAGGTCCACAGGAATACGCGCTTCGTCATGATGAACTCGTACTGAGTGACTACGGATTTAGACTGACTTACTCCTTTATATTCTGTAAGAAAAATAATTGTTTACACTGCTAGTAGCTGAACAACAATAAGGTTTGCTTGCTTAAGAATGTTAGGTGGCAAAAAAGATACCATACAGATTGCTTATCTTTGTAATACTGGTGACTAAAAAATATCGTCGAGGAATTNAAGCCCAAGAGTAAGGCTCATGGAAAATCTTGCTGTTATCTAGCTCCATAATAGAACGCTCGAATGCCGTTGACACACACCTTGGTGAGGTCCACAGGAATACGCGCTTCGTCATGATGAACTCGTACTGAGTGACTACGGATTTAGACTGACTTACTCCTTTATATTCTGTAAGAAAAATAATTGTTTACACTGCTAGTAGCTGAACAACAATAAGGTTTGCTTGCTTAAGAATGTTAGGTGGCAAAAAAGATACCATACAGATTGCTTATCTTTGTAATACTGGTGACTAAAAAATATCGTCGAGGAATTCGATTACAGTTTCTCATACAGCCTTGATACAATAGCCTTGCTCCAAGCAAGGGCAATAGGACGACATTAAAATCGTCCCATTGCATTGATTTTGCTGTTTTTAAATGATCTTACCTATCCTACGCTGTACTTCGCACTGATGGGTTGCCATGTTTTATCTCGAGAACCAGTGCCTATTTTAGTGTGGTCTTGTCCACACTTTGTGGTCTTGAAAATGTGAAATGTGGTCTTGAAATTTAGAATGTGTGGTCTCAAAAACCCCAGAACGTACAATATGCTTGAAACGTCAGGCAGGGCACCGCCACACCGCTATCATCAGAAACGATTAGAAACTACTTGCACGTATCCGAGAACATGGGTGACTTAAAACCATTTGACCCATCACAGGCTGCTTTTGATTGTCTGACGAGTACAGATCGACATGCAACCTATCCAGAGAAAGCAAAGTAGGAAGGCATCGCATCAGGGGCGTGGCCACGGGTGATATGGGGGGAAATTGCCCCTACATTTTTGTCGAAAGATGGTCCTCGAGATTCCTTTAAAAACGGAAGAGAAAATGGCTGGGTATAGTTTGGGTAAGAATTTTCCGAGAAATGTCAAATCTTCCATTTTAGCACTACCATGCATGATATTGGGACATGCATTCCAAGCTAAAGGATCTTTCTTCAAAAATTTTCCTCGTGCTCTGATTAGGATAACTGTCACAAAACTATCAAAGATTTCTTGTCGCAAATGGCAAGCACGATATTGGGAGATGCATTCTCAGCCAAAGTAAAGGATCTTTCTTCAAAAACTTTCCTCCTGCTCTGATTCATAGGACAACTTCACAAAAATAACAAAATATTCTTGTCGTTTGTGGCAAGCATGATTTTGGGAGATGCATTCTAAGCCAAAGTAATGGGCGTGGCCCCAAAAGTTTTCATGGGGGCTTCGCCCCCAGACCCCCTCTATTCTTAGCCCCCCCCCCTACTTAATTTAACTTGGCCAAGCTGCTGGCTGAAATAAGTCACCATACATTTTCTCTGTGTCCATTCATGTCCAGTCTAGATAATTTGATCAACAGTTTTTATCGTTTTCAGTGTTTTCGAAAACGAGAATTATAAGAAACTCGCTTCTAGCTCTGAAAACTGAAAACGAAAAAGCTTATGAAAATTCCTAGAGTCTAATTCAGGCTTTCTGCTAAAGAATAAATCGTAAATCTTCAAAATGGGTCCAGTGTACGATCTATCATGGGCTGCCAAAAGTGCATAGTTTATACTTTAATTTGGCGCACCCGGTACATATGCATGAAAGGCTTGTTCGCATTTACCTCATTTCTTTAGTTGGCCTGTACGCTAATTTTTTTTCAAGTTCCAGACGAGACCATTTGCTTATTGTGACACTTGCCTATGTGTATTTCTCTTGGTAAAGCGTGCACAGGGATTTGACGGACATTGAAACCAACCCAAACAATTTGAAAATGAAAAAAAAAATTTTGGAAGGACTATTTGCACAATTAAGGAATGTGGAAATGTCTTTTCTTACTGTTTAGAAGAGCATGGTCTCAACATTTCCTTCTTGACGAAATCTCCTCTCCCTAATTTCTTCAGATTGTGGTCTTGTAACTTCGGCTTAAAATAGGCACTGTACGGGAACTAAACGAAAGTGAGGTTAATCTCAGGCCAGCGTTGAAAGGAGGATGGGCCTGTCATGCGCTGTTTCTTATTGCTTCCTCGTCTAACAAGGCTTTCAACGCTGGTCTGAGATTAACCTCACTTTCGTCTAGTTATCGAGATAAAACATGGCGATCCATCAGTGCGAAGCAAGGTTTATTTCAACTTGAGAAAACATGGAATGTATGTCGTTTAAAAAGCAAAACCAAGAGAATAATCAACAAAGAAACAACACTAAGAACAGCGTAGGATAGGTAAGATCGTGTAAATACAACAAAATCAGTGCAATGGGACGACTTTAATGTCGTCCTAGGCCCTTGCTCCAACAAGATAAGGCTCAAATCCTTACTGGTTGCCAGAGCATGCGGAAATCATCCAATTTCATGCTTGTCAGCCAATGAGATCACCGCTTTCTAGCCCCTGGAGACAAAATCGGTAGTTTGAGGTAAATTTTCTAGTACCCTCACTAAAACTGAAATGGATGCTAGAATACTTCAGTTATTCGCAATTTTTTTTGATAAATCAGTTGTGGGGATGTCCGTCCAGAGTTGTTTACATGTTTAGGCACATAGCTTGTTTGGGGCCGGAGCTGCGTTCATTTTCCGGTCGAAGAATATTGACCTTCGTTGAAATATCTATAGAAATCGCTACAAATGAGATATACAGATAAGAATTTCAGCAATTATGCATACTGACCTCAGCAATAACCCAAACTCCTTTACTGCTATCATATCTCAAAATTGCAGGCAATTTCTAATGATTTCTGGCAGAGATATCATTTGGGCCTAAGCTTGTCCTCGCTTAAAACTCATTCCATTGCACTTAAAAAGTAATGGTAAAATTCTTGAGCTAAATAATGCACTTACCCATGACTCAGGCACCAGTTTGACTTCGTTTGCCTTTTTTACATTAGCAAATTTTTATAAGAAACGACCAGTTGTGGGTGA
>REGL01000173.1:97752-118706 GCA_004194395.1 Aurelia aurita complex sp. Pacific
CCCCCCCCCCCCCGTGGTTTGAAGCCTTTTCACTGTCTTGCCAACACAAGAAGATGTCGAGTAATATAATAAAGGAAAACACGAAAAGAAAATAAACTTATGCATTGGAATTTCCTCTATCTAAAAACAGTTTCTTACGCTATGTTTTCCCAATATTGGAATTTCTCATTTCCTGGTTACATGAGAGCTTCTTTTAAGCTGTTTCTTGCAGAAAATACCTGTATACCTGGTATCGAGCATCAGCATAGGTGGAAAAAATTTTGTTGCAGTTCTCTTTCAATACTAGACCTTCAGCTATTCTGAAAAGAATCAGAATCCAACTTGCTACATTTTGTAGAATGCTCGAATGTGCACAATAGTGATAGAAGCTCTAACGCCACTGGATCGAACCTCACGCTCGCGTATAAAAACGTATAAAAATGACGCTCGATCCAGGCTCTTTCGTAGAATAGCTAAAATCTATGCTCGATGAAGATTTGAGGTAATTCACAATGATGCGATACTTTCTGTGGTTAACAATAGAATTTCCGGCCGCTCGGATAATTCCACTGAAACGCATCAGAAATGTGGCAGAAAAGGCATTGACACCATATATTTTAAGATAACCTAACGCATCTGTTCAAATGATATATTTAAAAGAGCTTTCTCTCTTTTCTTGGCTTCTAACGTTGACTGCTGGCAGTAAATTGCATAATAAGTTAACTTTTGTGTACCCTTTTACGCATCAACACATAGGCAGACCGGAACGTCAGCTGCTGAGAGGAATCTAAAAGGCACATCATCACACAGATAATGAGTTAAAGGTGGTACCTAACTTAACTCACCTGGTTCCAATCTTCTTAAAATGCCGTTCTCTTCTCTTTGGCTTCGACTTTTGACTGTTGGCAGTAAAATGCCTAGTAAGCCATTTATTGTGCATTAACACCCACAAAGACCAGATTAAATCTTTGGATAATAACACACGATAAGCTGTTTGATTACAAGCAAAGCTGACACCAGATGTGCAACTTCTAAAAGTCTTCTATAATTAATGATTATTCTCTTCGTTTTACTCATCTACCATCACTTATTTACGAAGCTTGTTTTCACAAATCTAGAAAATAACTGATTGATTTCTTCAACAGTTGAATTTTTAAAATGAATGAAGGAGAATTGTTCTTCAGCAGATATAACTGTAAACCACCTAGTTAATGGAACGGAGAGCGTTGAGATTATGCCTGTGTATCTTGGGACTTAAGATTTACAGTATATTCTTTGAAAAAAAGTGATTAACTCTTTTCAACAGCCGAATTCTAAAACCAATGGCTGACGAGCGTTTTTTAACAGCGATATCTGTAAACCATCCGGCTTATACATCTGAGAGAGCGTTAACTTCAAGCCCATAAAGCTTGGGACTTGGGAGTTAGAGAATATAGCTCTATATATTTGAAAATAACTGATTAAATTTTTTGAACAGTTAGGTTTGAAATGAATGAACGGTTGATGTTTTTAAAGAGATATCTGTAAACTATCAGGCTTCTGCTTCAGTGAATGAGAGTACGTGTTCGTAGAATATGTTTAATTTAATGTTTTCAACAGTTAGATATACCGTAGCTGTATAACACCGGGCTTGTGCTCCAGCGAGTGTTAAACTCGAGTCTAGATATCTTAAGAGTCATACAGTAAAGCTTATGAATTATTTTTTGGAGAAAACAACATAAATCTTATGGGGGATGCTACAACCTAACTGGTTTCTACAGCATAGAGAGTGTAAAACTTAGGCCCCGTTTACGCGATACTTTTTTCCATATCAGATTGGGAGTGGCAATCCGATACGAAAATTTTTCTCTTTACGCAATACCGTTTTCACTTCATATCGGATTTGGGTTCTGTTTACACGGAAACGCTTTGTCGCGTGCTGCGGATGATTCACCTTTGTTTTACGACCCACTGCGCAGTGTACCAGATTAATAGGAGGTTCGTAGAATTGATAATGAGGCTCCATTTTGATTTGATACCAGACTCAACCGTTTGTACGATATCGGATTCGTTTCATGCCACTTTCAGAGCGTTTTCATTTTAAAACGCGAAAACGGTATGAAGCATATCGGATTGGTGCGTTCTCGTGTAAACAGAAGGCCAATCCGATAGGCCTATAAAACCAATCCGGTATGAAACGAAAATGGTATCGTGTAAACGGGGCCTTAGTTGTGAGTGATAAACATGGCTTTTCCTATATCGTCCCTTAGTGATGAGAAAATAGCTGTTTAAGTTGAAAACGTCGGCTTATTAAAATGAATTAACAAGAAGTGCATTTGATATGGATAGACAACCGACAGACTCCTTACTTCTTATCTAATGCTAAGATAGCTTGGGATTGGTAAACAACAGATTCAGTTCTGAGTTATATGCTATATCCTTATATGTTCTTATGAGTTATAAGAAAATAAATGAGTTCGATTTTGACGGTTGCCTTCGTAAAGGAATGAAAGATTAAAGACTTCAACCAGGACCGTCGAGAGGGGGGTGGGGGGGGCTGTTAAAAGTCGGGGGGCAGGGAGCGCTGAAGGCCTTCGGCGCTCCCTGGTCCGGGGCCCGGAACTTCAACAGGAATAGTCTTGACGTAACTAGCTTTAGGCAACTGAAGCAAGGTGTAAAACTAATTCATAGAATGCTCATAAGTTATTAGCTATATCATTATATTTCCTTTATGCAATAAGAATTTAACTTATTTAGATTTTCAGCTGTTGGATTTTTCAAATGAATATGGGAATTTTGTCAGGGCCTTTTTTAACACACTATCTGGGTGGATGGGCAATTTTTCCACCGTCCCTCTTCGTTAGATATATTGTTTACCTTTTGAAACAATAGGCCTATTGTACCTTTAAATAAAGAAAACAATTGATTGCACCCCGAGTCCTGATCCCTTAAAAGAGGTTCTAATTTTTTTTGACAGGGATAGCTGTAAGTAAAATTGTCTACGTGACGGACAAAAAGAGCAAATTTAGTGTCTAGAAATTTCATATATCATAAACTACGGCAGGCAGTACATGTTCTTATTAGATATGAGAATCAACAAGGAAGCTGTAAGCCACCTGGCCTGTGCAAAAGATGAAATGTTAAATTCACGCACCCTGCTCTACTGGTGAGAGGTCATATGTTTACAGGGTTACTGGTGAGCGACTTTGTTTAACTTTTGCCAGGGAACTCCAACAATGAACCGAAGACAGTGTAATTTCTTACTGCGAACCGTATCTGTACTGACATAGCTTCTCAAGTTTTTCGCTGAAGTATGTGCAATTTACAGCCAATGTTTCACTTGTTGGCGGAGGCGTTTTTACCAGAGAGACTCACATCTCAGCTAGGGACAGAATTTGTCAAATTTATTTGCAACATGGAAATCACTAGGCTATGAAATGGACCGTAGCGTTTAGAGTGGAGTGTATTCATGTCCAGATAGTTTACAATTTAACCATCTGTTTACTTGAATCCAATTGAATATTTTTAAAGATGTTCCTTTTATTACTATCTTCACTGAAAGATTTCTTAAGAAGCAAATTAGAAAATTCTTCGTTTTCTGTAGGGAAATAAGTAGCTGTGTTGCATCGAAGTTTGTACCAGTCAAAATATATCCTTTGTTAAAATATTGACGTTGTTTTTCAAACTAAATGGAAGTTGGTGCTGACAGTTTGTTCAATTTTTAAAGCACAACTAACATGATACTGCTTAGCATTGTTGACAAACAATTAAGCTAACGAAGGAGATAACAAACAAACTTCATAAAGAGAAAAGTGAAGATGAATAAATTGTATCAGCACTTTATTAAACTTGGTATATTAAACCGCGCATGGCATATCATGTTTTGAAATCTCGTATGAATAATGATGTAGATGGTAATAATCTTGTTCAGTTTGTTCAGATTGAATTATAACAGGTTATAACAGGTTATTTTGTTCAGTTCAATGAAAAACTTTCAAAAATTTGAAAAATGAAAAAAACATGTGGCAAAATTAGTTGGCAAAATTCGCACAGATTATGTAAAACCAATTTACAACATCGGCATCAAATTTCTTCATCGTTCTTGCATTTTATCCAGTTTGATCTGATCTAAATTTTTCTTCAAAAGCAAGCCACCATAATTCAGCACTTTCGAAAAACCTTTAGCGTTTTCAACAAGAACGCATGTTTGTTTCTAAACGAAATTTACAATAAATCCCCGCATATAAGAACCTACTTCTTCGAGAGCTATAGGCTGAAATAGGTTCTTATTTTAAAGGTACTAAGCCAAATTTCAAGGTATTATATTGGTTCTTATTCGAAGAGTACCTTGCGTAGGCCATTTTAGAACCTTCATCAATGATTTTCAGCCCTATTATTTGTTTTAGCAAGGTTATAATATACCTAATAACCAATGCTAAGCTTTTAAACAGCAGGGGAGGAGATTCAAACATTAAAAGCCCACTGGGACAAAAATGAACTTAANTTCTCTATTGTTCTAAGAACAATCAGAAGCTGCTTCCTACGGCCCTGTAAAAAGGTGAGTGCACATGCATGATACGAGAAAACAAATGCACACAAATGCACATTCTGAGATGCAATATTGTGATCATGGGATTTACCAAAGACAAGTGGGGTCAATGCCTGGCTCAATGGGTGGTTTGAGAGAATGGTTTTAACATTCCCAAAATTATCACTCTCTCTTTCGAGATCGCCTTACCCCATATATCTGCCAATTACCACCTTCACAATAAACATTACGAACAAATACGTTATCAAAAAGCTGCCTGCTAAATGATTTTGCTGTCCCAAACTAACCACCCGATTCTAACAGGGTATCACATTAAAATACGGGTAACCCTTGCACAGGGTAGCACGGTAATAACCGTAATGTGTTAGTAACACTCAACATGTGTTAGAGTGTATACCGCTTTTAAGTGAATTACTCCCCACGTCAAACAAACTGTACTGCGCAGCAGCGTTGGCCAAGGCGTACCCTACTTGCTCAATGGCCCAGGGCCTAATCGTGTTGCCAGCATGCCCTTTGCACGAAAGAGAATCAAAATAATTTCTGATGGACCGAGTGGAAGAAGTAAAACGAAATGGGTACGTCCAGCACCCGAGAAGGGAGAATTGAGTGCATGGGGAAGCAAGAGAGACGACCTTCAAGTGCAGAAGAACGACCAGCAGTCCGAGCGACAGCAAGCAGATTTAGGCCACCATGATGACGACGATGCAATTGATTTTTTTGCCAGTGATCTTGGTGAAAACCATGCCACAAAATGCAGGACATACCAGGAAATAAAGGCAAAAGATATAAGAAACTGGTCTTCTCTTAGAGAGAGGTTTGTCCTCGAAGCAATCTTGCAAGAAGCCCCACCTCCATCATTGACTACTTGCCTGAGATGTGGCGCGAATTTCCCAATAATCGAGAGCACTGGCAAACAAGTTTTGTATCACTGTTTAGATTGTGGACCTTTCTTTTTCACCTGCAAAGACTGTATGGTTATTGAGCATGAGCTACGTCCAAACCATATACCATTGCAGTGGAATGTATGTTTCATTTAATTTCTTCATTTGTTTGTGTTGCAGATGCAGGGTTCATATTATTATGGCAATCAAAAAACAATTTTCGTCACATTTAACAAATTGGGGGCTGTTAGGGGGGAGAGGGTCCAGCTCAAATCTGTTGAAACTGTTGCTTTTGTGACAAAAATGGAAATAAATGATATTTCATTATCAATCTTAAAGGAACAACTCATCACAATATTTTTTTGGCAACACAGAGTTGTGATCAGGACAAAGAAGTTCAACGCAGTAGGCTTAGTAGGCCTCAACCCAAGGCCTGTGAAGGGAGTTTGCGAGAGCCCCGGCAAAAGAAATTATGGCAAAAAGTTTCTCCATTAAGAATGGGAAGGGGGTTGAGCTGTCAGTGGCCCAATTCTGTTAAATGTGATGGAACTTGAATTGATTGTTTCTGATGACCCATCTTGATTGTCTTGTCAAGGCGTTGATTACCTTTTCTCCTTACAGCCTACAGTGCTTCTCCTATTCTGAATACAATATCAGTTGGTTCGGTAGGTGAGTGCAAAGGAAGTTTTGGATTTAGTGTAAATGGAAAATGGACAGGAAGGGGAATTGGTGATGGGGGTAGAATTTCATAAACAAGAACACTTCTTTCTTCTCGTAAGCAGGACACCCTTGATTAAAGGGAATCAACATAGTTAAAACTAGTGTGGGCCAAGATAAAGATATAATCTGTTGTATTTGACAACTTTGACAGATGCGGTTTCATTTACGTAGCTAAGAAAAAAATTTTTGTTTAGGCATTTCTTTAGCCTCTTTATAGCCTCTACGAGATATTGTTATACCTACTCCCTTTAAAATGTGTTCAAAGCATGGAAGCATGCTTGATTTGTAAGGTATGAATCACATCAAAACTTTTGTTGAACCTTGTTTGCGTTGTTGCAAGTCTAGTGTAAAATAAGGCGCCATGTCTTACTTCATGGCTGCTCTGTCCACTAGGACATGGGCACGCACTGATTGTTCATTGGCAATTTTTCTTGTATGAATTTTCCAGTCATCTACATTTTATCTAATTGTTCCACTTTCAAGCTTATTTTAAATGTTCAATTCTTAAAGGGACAAAACTACTCAAAATTGAAAATCAACAGCTATGACAGACCAGCCAGGATTCCAAGTTTGATACATAGTTGTGATTCAAAGTACAAGAGATGCATCAAAGTTGTCAATATTAAAGGTATGTCAGCAATTTACTGCATACTCTCTTGAATCTGTAATACACTAGGGGTGGGTGGAAAAGATTCTGAATCCTAATACACAGGAGGTCTGGTATAAACATCTTACAAAACAGGATGAAAAGGTACTCATTTTTCAACTGTTAAAATGGTAGAAAGTATTAGAGATGAAAGATACTATTCCAGTCACATGTTTCATATATGAAGAAGCTTGAGATTAAAGGGAATCAATAATTGTTAAATTTATCTTGTGCCATATCTATTTTTATCATCCTACGAGATGGTGTTTTAAAAGTGAGGTCCAATGAGATGGTGTACAATATTTTCTTATAACTTGTGTGTCTTAACAGTGTTGATTCCCTTTAATGAATAAAGATACCCTGGTGGATCTGGAATAAAGATACCCTGGTGGATTTTCAAAAAATCAATATATAAGGGGGAGACATTTATTCCATAGTCAAGGGCATAGGTTCTTCATTATGTATATGTTGTTCTGCACATGGATACTGTACTGTATATCATGTTTGCGGATACATTTTTTTGGCAATTAAACTAACAAAGTTAAATCTCAATAAAATTTTACTGCATAGGTTGTATAAATTGGCTCCAGTTGAATCTTATGAAATCTTGCATCTTACAATCTTACAATCTTACAATTAGGAACTTTTTACCAAGATTCTTTGTGTTCTTTAATCAAATTCTTGCAGAATTGTTAAAGTTTTGTAATTAGAATGCAGTGCATCCTGGTAGAAAGTTCCTTGTCACCATATAATTGTTTATTGAACCACATGTTAGCCAGAGTCATAAGAAGAGGAAATACTAAGCTGTTAGAAATTGTATGAGTTTGTTTCTTTGTGCAACTGTTCCTCTTTTAGGAGATGTAAATGACTGTATGGTTGAGTTCTGTGAATGTGAGCCTGAAGCAATAAAACTATTTAAACTTGGTCTGTGGTCATCATCAAGCATTAAACCAACAACTGCATATAGTACTGACTTACTAAAGACATTACAGGCACTTATGCTGGAGTGCCACGTTTCTGTCCTTGGATTTTCAAATGCCATGAGATGGAGAAACGGAATAACTAAATCTCAGGTGATTATGCAAATTTTTATGTAAATTTTTCACATCTCTTGAAGCAGATACAGTATTTATTGGTTGAAAGGAATTGAACTTTTTAAGAATGTCAGTTAAAAACTAATGTATCTACAGTATTGTATACTGCATTCATGTAGTTCAACATTTTTTTTCGCCAGATCATTTGAAAATTGATCCTCCAATGATTGATATATCTGCTAATAGGAGAGCGTCACAGTGGGGTGTGTCGTAACTTTCCTCTGCCTTCAAATTTACTGGGCCTATTCTGTTTTGCATTGGATCCTGCTGTGCCATTCCTATCATTATACAGTGTGTATCATTACCATGTGCTCTTCAGTAGTACAGTGCATAGTGCAAGTAGTACAGTGCACAGTGCAAGTTTGAAGGCATATTAACATATTAACATCATTTTATTTCCATTTTAAGTCTTGAAGAAGTCAGAATTAGTCTTCTCAAGAGTTCTTACAGAATGTGGCATTTAAAAAAATGTTTTTGAGAATTTATTGAAGTTATTTGATGCTCATTAAACTCAAGATTTAATTTTTGATTTAAAAAATTTAAAAGATTTAATTCAAGATTTCATTTAATTGCCCTTGTAGGCCAACTCCCTATATCGCCTGCTGGTAAATGAAAGTTTTGAGGAGTATAGACATTTCACATACAGATTTGAAACTATGCAAGCAATCTGTGATGATCTTGATGATGGCTCTTATTGCATGCTATGTCCTAAGGTGAATAGCTGATTTATTCCTCTGGTTGTAGTACTGTAGTACTCTTGTAGCC
Organism: Aurelia aurita complex sp. Pacific; assembly: GCA_004194395.1. Classification (NCBI taxonomy): domain Eukaryota; kingdom Metazoa; phylum Cnidaria; class Scyphozoa; order Semaeostomeae; family Ulmaridae; genus Aurelia; species Aurelia aurita complex sp. Pacific. The sequence continues at coordinate 106,366 of REGL01000173.1, forward strand.
TGTAGTACCAGTGTTTCTACAAGCTTTTCATGTTTCTTAGTTTGTGATTATGCAGTTACTGTACTTTTCTGTCATTTGTAGAAAAGTATTGCTTATACAATAGTTCCTGCCTCCTGCACATTAACACGGAAAGAGTTTCTGAGAAATTTCAAACATTCTTTAGGCATTTTTAAGTGTACAGTATAGAAATTCTTGAACCCTGTGATAGACTATGTATCTTTTCAAGCAATTTTTCTGAGGAATTGATATGAAGGAAACCATCTTAGGGCCTGTTTATATGAGGAAAATCACCCCACCTTCCAGGCTATTAGCTGTCAGGTGGGATGAAATCTGCGTGTGTTTATATGTAATTTTCATCTCACCTTCCAGCATTTCCATCCCACCTCCCAATCCGTGAATTCAGACAATAACAATCGTAATTGTTGTTTCCCTTTGTTTTCATATTGGCACGTGTGCAAAACAGAGGATTTCATCCCACCTTACATCTTTTCATCCCACCTTTCAGCCTTTATATGGAAAATTTTCATCCCACTTCAGTGAGATCCCACCTCTCGTCGAGTGGGATCTCACCTAGCCGGGCTGGCTCACTTTCCATATAAACGCAAGATGAAAATTACAAGGGGTCGTATAGAAGGGTGGGATCTCACCTCTCAGCTCACAGGCTGGAAGGTGGGATGNACCTCCCAATCCGTGAATTCAGACAATAACAATCGTAATTGTTGTTTCCCTTTGTTTTCATATTGGCACGTGTGCAAAACAGAGGATTTCATCCCACCTTACATCTTTTCATCCCACCTTTCAGCCTTTATATGGAAAATTTTCATCCCACTTCAGTGAGATCCCACCTCTCGTCGAGTGGGATCTCACCTAGCCGGGCTGGCTCACTTTCCATATAAACGCAAGATGAAAATTACAAGGGGTCGTATAGAAGGGTGGGATCTCACCTCTCAGCTCACAGGCTGGAAGGTGGGATGATTTTCCCCATATAAACAGGCCCTTAATGTGAGCAAGGCCTGTATGTATCATTATATCAATATTTACACTGAAAAGGTGCAACTATCCTTTGTGGCAAAACATAGCTTTACATATTTTATGTGCATATGCTTGTTTTGTGTAGGCTTTTTTCACATGTCATCTGGACACATATTCATCATGGTGAGCATGCATGCTTACAGTACATATTGGCACAGTAGAAATCAATTTGTCTTGGTCAAAGTGAAATTTGAAATAAAATCCCCTATTTCATAACAGAAATCACCCAAGTGCTATGAGAAATTGACCCTTGTATATTTAGTGTAATATAATTTTGATACTAAAATTTTTGACAAATGGAGAAAAAAGGAAAATTGAGTTGAGGCCGAGATTCAAACTCTAAAACTTCTGCAATAAAGAAACAATAAAATGGATACTAAAAGTGCAGATGAAGAATGAGTGAGAAATAAACAAAAATTTGATATTTTCAGCACACTCTGAGAGAGTAAATTTTCTTTGATGATGGTTTCTGCTGATTCCATGATTTTTGGAGCTAGATACTGTAATAAATTTGTGTTTCTGGTACCATGTTTTATAGCTTTCGAAAAACAGTACATACAGTAGCTTTGCAAGGATTTATTGTTTACACCTGTTCAAATTCTTTCATACTTTTAAAGAATTGTTGTCAAATCTGGAAGAGTTCTTAGCACTAATTCTTGTGAAATTAATTCATATAATGTACACATGATGCATATTCTGTATGGCATGCATACCTTGTGTGCATTAACATCACAGTAATTTCAATTGTGTGCAATATTCACACCCAGTCAGATTTTTTGAAGATATGTGCCAGTGAAAAAAATTATGTAGCCTTCTTAGGGGTTATCTGCAATAAACAATGTTTATGTACCTTATGGCTGCACTGTGTCATTCTTAGAATTCTGATGGCCAGGTGGTGCTCATGCTTGATGGAACATTTGGTTGTGTGCGAAAACAAAGTTCAGGTGCAAGCATTGAGCAGCCTAAGCACAGAGACCGCTTCTTTATGGAGCAAAGTGTAGTGGATGAATTTGTGGAGAATCATGCTGAGCAGAACAAAGATATTCGACTTGTGAGTAGACATTTGAAATTTAAAGCCATTTTACTCCAGTTATTGAGGAACTATTATTACCTTCCGCATTATAAAAGTTATAAGAATATATTTTCCTTTGGGAAAGAAGTTCTTCTACAGCTTTGTTTGGTCAAATGTGGAATTGTGATGTTTAAAAAAACAAAGAGATCTTTACTACAGTGAAACTGTATAATCTCAGGCATAGTCTTTTTTATGCAATGAAATGTTCAGCGTTTTAGGTTATTTTCTTTTAATGCTTTTCAGGACTGCAGTAATTTTAAGGCAGGGGCGGACAGGATAAGGTCAAAGGTTCAAAATGGCAAATTAGATATCACTGGAATTTTTGGGTGTTCTTGCAAGCATGAGATTCCAGGATCATTTTTGAGCATGAAACATGGTGAGAGGTAATTGAACAATCTACATATTTAATAGTGTTTCATCTGATATTCACTATTCTGAAAATGATTGCAACCATTTAATTGATGTTATGAAGGATTTCAAGTGCTGAAAACCATTCTGTTTGGCAGCTGTTAAACAATCTGTCTGCAGCAAGCAGTTCTTGAGAGAGATATGTAACTTGAATTCTGAATTTATTAGATTTGTGTGTAGGTTGTGCTTAATGGAAGCTTTAGCACTGACACTAACTCAATACAGCTACAGTACCTTTTGTACTTGAATCAATCATTTGTTATAAGCACAAGTCCAAGATGATCAATAAATGGGATTTCTGCTTTGCAGATAGACAGCTGTTGCCATTTAGTTTGCTATGCTGTGGCTCTAGCGAACAGCAAATGTTTCCAACAGCCAATAGAATGGTTATCAATTGATGATCTATGCAGTAGAGCTCCTAATTTCCTATTGAGTAAAAGGTGTTAATGATGCTATGCGATTATGAAATACACTTTAAAAAGTTTGCAAACATGCAATCCTATTGGCTGTTAAACATAACTGCCAACCATCATTACTGGGACAGCAAACGGCCGCACCTGTCCTTCTGTGCAGTGAATAAAATTCCATCTGCTTATTATCTTGCACTTGTGTTTGCAATGAGTTGTAAATCAAGAAGAAAGAGTTCATTGAAGAGTATGAATGTTGCATGAAATTTCCAAAAACTTTCGTCATTCTTGAAACTTGAATCTTTTTTTATCACAGTATTGTCTCTTTGTAGGTTGGGGTATCCTATATGCCTGCTTACTTCCTTCATGGAGAAGTATAAGAATTTGAACAATTCTGCTGAGGTGAACTATGGAGTACTATATGACATTTCATGCATGCTGTATAAGCATATAAAGGTGTGTGTATAAATCTTAGCCTGAAACTTAACATTAAAAGTTTCTCTAGTGAGAGAGGAGAGGAACTGGAATTTGTTAACTGTACTCAAAGGATTTATTTGTTCAAACATGAACAAGTTTGACGATGCATGATTGCATGTTTTATGCAGTTTGTTCATTGATGAGCAGAGGTGTTAGTCGTGAAAGCTCACATTTGCCTCTTCCTGCCAACTAGAGTCTTAGCCTTTTGGCCTAAGCAAATTCTTAAGGCACAACCTATAAATAAAGATAGCCTTGATAAAATTTGAACAATATTAGATATTGTGTTGTTCTTTTCTAAAATTGCCCCCCCCCCAGTCACCCATTGGGCAGTTTCTTAATTTTTCAATAATTTGAGTTCTTAATTTCGATGTGCTTCAGGAACTTGCTTAGGGCAAAACGCTAAAGCTCTGGTTGGCAAGTGCTTTTAAAATTTACAATTATAACAATTATATTATATAACATTATAATAAATAATTATAACAAACGAGGTATCTATGTTCAAGCTAATTAGCGAAGAACATTGTTAGAGTGATTAGCCATTGATTAGAGCTAAATTCACATCGCTGGAGTCAACCATATCTGTATAATTTTTTTGGAACACCCGGTACATAATGCTATTATTTGGACAAACCATGATATGTTAATATCTAAAAAGTGGAAATTTGGAAACTTGAAATTAGTAATCATCACTAAGATAATTGATGTCATGGTTTATTCTATAATTGATGAATATTATGTACTGTATATATAGAAAGAATTTTTGTAAAATCTCAGTTTTCAGCAGTTTGAAATAATTCAGTTTTGTTTATCATTTCAATATTGGAAAGCCCTTTTGAATTATTTTATTTTACTATCGAGGTCGTTATAAATTTAGCTAAATCATTTCATTGCAGCATCCATTTGCATAATATATTTTAAGACATTTGTCTGCTGTTTTAACAGAAAAGCAAACTTGAAGGCCAATTTCAGCACTGTGTATTTGCTACACCAGATTGGCATGCATATGGGCATGTTGCCTCTTGTCAGGTTGGTCATTGTGTCCATGTAGTAGATGAGTTGCTTGTTGTTGCTTAAAAGTCTCAGTTAATTGAATATACTGTTGGAGCTTATAGCCGCGAACTTGTACTGAGTGCTTTTTAGTTGATTCACATATTGAGTGGATACGAAACAAGATTAGGCAGAGCATAAACAAAGGAGTTTGCGTTTTGAAAGTATTCACTTCCTTCAAGCTAGATAGTTTCTTTTGATGGAATTTAGAAGTTTGTTTATTGTCAGCATCATGACAGGTTAGAATGGGTATTCATTGCACATAACTTATGTAAGAATGACCAAGGTCAGAATTCAGCAGTTTTGTTTCATGTTTCTGCTACTGATGCAATGGCTTGCTAACAGACCAGATGTCCCAAAAATGCCTTCAGAATTTTGTTAGACGTTGGCATTCAAATACGTAGATGTAAACGTCGAAGCAGGAATTTATTTGGATGATCTTTCACTAGTTCAGAATACGGACACCCATTGATGTGGTTATTTTCTTGATAGGTGAACTTTGCAGTTCGCTATTTAGCTGAATTTGGCTTGATGGATGGAGAAGGTGTTGAGAGATTATGGTCTTACCTGCGACAATTCACTGCGATCACAAAAGAAATGACTCCTTCTCATCGTATTGACCTGCTAACAGATGGCCTACTCCATTATGCTCGCCGAAAAAATGCAAATATGGGTATAGTATGGCTCTAAATATCTTAGATGATCAGAAATCTTTTTGGGGTCTTGAGGAACAGGGAGTGAAGGACACCCCAATGAATCTTTGTTGTTGATGTACTTTGAAGTCCTTATGGGAATCTTTCCTTTTAATAGCTGGAAAGCCAGTGCTGTATGACGTAATGAGTTATTTTTCTCTCTTGGACATTTGAAATGCTTTTTAGTTGCTCAGTGGAAAGCTCAGTGCTGATATCTCAGCAAGCTAATTAGCATCCAAAACGCCATACCAGTTGTAAGCTAGTTTTTCCAAATTTACTTATCTCAGAGCACAGCTGGGTACGTCTATGCCCCTATATCTCGTTTTATATGGCTGCGCATTCTGTAAGTCGCGTTCCTAAAAACAAATTTGTTAAGTACGTCAATCTTCAAGTCTGGTTAATATTTTGCATTTCCAAAAAGCCAATATTTGTTCAATACTCTGTTCTCTTTTTTATAGAAGTTACCATAATTGAAAGAGCGGAGAAGGCCAACCAGGTTTTCATTACATGTCAAGAAGAGCTGGAAGCATTGTACAGAAGTACTGCAAGTATGTATGTTAGTCAGATTTGCTGCCTGTTGCATATTAAGCATTTACGATGTCATTCGGTGCAATGCATCGTTCAATATCATCAGATTGACACAATCCTCAAATTTCTCTATGAATTAATTGTTTATGATCCACCTGCAAGTTGCTTACATCAACGTTCCGCCCAATAGGGGCATGTTTATGTGTATAATTTTAAAATGATTGTTCTGAAATTTTAGCTTCTTTCAACGAGGAGGACATCAAGCAGTGGCATGAATCGGAGAAGCTTGCTTTATCAAGAAAGCGTGAAAATAAGAGTGAGTTTCCCTGAAATAACCACTTATGTTATTGGAATGATAACCATAATTCATTCTTTGACAAGGGCCACCATTGAAGCTCTTGTGTCCAGCTTATGGTATTTCTGCGATTTGAAGGACCCTTCAAAAAGTAACTGATTGTTTTATGAAACGAACTTCACTGATAGATGGAAAGCCCAATTTGTTTTTCAGCATTTTATTTACTATTTTGCCAAATGCAAAATAGAATTTAGGACACGTTTTAACACGGTCAGGCTAATTCAGGCTTGTTGCTTTGATGTATGAAATTTGTGTCACAGGAAAGGCTCAACTATATTTCGTGAGGTTTGAGAAATAAAGGAATGTGCAAAAGTAAAAGATGGCCGAAAGCATACTCCAAAGAACGGTGAACTGAATGTTCGAGATCTTAGCAACGTTTATGTGATCTCTTTCGTTTATTTCGAATGATAGACCCATTCAGGCTTCCGGCAAAGATTTTTCTTCCGTTCTTGTCAATTTTCTTAACTACTCTCTGTTGTTACAAGAAGGTGCTTCACGTTTTAGCAGCAAGTAATCAATCATTATTTTATTTCCTTATGGTTGACGGACTTTAAAGGTAACCTGAAGCGAAATATTGTATTAATGCTAATGAATGACGCTCGTGAATGAGAAATTGTCGTTAAAATTTGTTTGATCTTATTCCATCTTCGAGTTATCTACTATTTGTAGGATTGGCTGATGATATCATTTCGTTTGCAAATGGTCAAGAATGAGAATGAGATTATCCATCTTTCCAAATGTTTTTTCAATCACTATTTCTTTCTTTCAGCTCTAAATTACTGTTCGTTCTGTAGGGGATGATTCCAATTGGACTGATGTGTATGTCGAAAAGCTTCTTGCCCTGAAAACTGCACGGTACATTAGTGTTTTTTCATGTAGCAAAAAATTAGCTTGATGGTTCATTTGTTGTTGTGCCTCAAGGCTTCTTTTATATAATGTTATGTTTGTTTGTTCTCTTTACCAAAGCTCTTCGGCTGGATTTTAATGATTTGAGAAATTTCCAAATGACTAACTAGAATGTTTTGATAATTTAACAGGAAAATAATGATTTTTGCAATCCTTGTCTTTCGCTCCTTTGTAAACATTTTATTTCCTGCCGCTGGCTGATCGAAGATTGCTGCCTCTTAGAGTGAATACTCAAATCAACTAATCAAGTTACGCTGACTATGAAAACAAATCTAACATTGCAAAATGCATCTTCAAAACGATTGACATCGCTTTTCTACATACAAACGACCATGTTATAGGCATTGAGTCCGTATAAATAGCGCGTTCGTGACCAATATCAATTTTTTTCAATCATAAAACAAAACTTATCATTTAATCGCTATTGAAATTAAACCAAAGAAATCTCTGAGAATAATGCAAGGATTAAGAAGTCTTTGGTCTCCACTGCTAATTATGTTAGCACTATTGTGCCATAAGAAAGGGCTGTCCGCGGCCTGTAAGCAAAAAATTCAGGACAACGTTAACGCTCAAGTATTTCTACGGAAGTATTTCTATGAAAGTATTCCTTTAGTGTGTTTATTTGGGTGGCAAAGTTTGACAGTGAATTGATTTGAGAGTCACTTTTTCTTACATCCTCTAGGAATCTGCTGCAGTCCTGCACTACAATCTCGCAAATCAAGCAAGTGCGACAACATCTCAATGAGTACGTTACTGGTATTTGTAATTCTTATTAGACTTTAGGCCACGGCCACACGTGTCCGGATACTTTTGAAAACCCATCTTTTTTATCTGTTTAAAAAAGATTCGCTTCCTCGCGAGGATTCTTTCAAAAATATTTTCGTACACGGGAAAACGCTGTGACATTCGAAATTCGATAACGATAGTCGATATTTGAGCTTCGATTAAATAAAACAGATTTGCAAAACGTACCGTGATGTCAGCGTTTTCGAAAGGCTCCGCTTTCACCCGCCAAGCAGCAACATGAAAACGGTGCTTTCAAAAAGATCACTCTGGAGAGCGTTCTCGAAAAACTTTGTTTTTGAATACCGAAAACGCCATCCACGTGTGGACCCTAACTCTAAACGGATAAAAGAGATACGTTTTCAAAAATATCCTGATACGAGTGGATGGGACCTTATTATTATACGAGGATGGTCACTGTCATTAAGAGCCCTTTGTGTAAAGGAGAGAAAGAATGAAAATTATTTTGAGTGAAAAAGTTTCTTACAAATTTTCCCACTTTGTAGGAATCAATCTTGCTTTTGAAAGATAATGATGCTATTCATCGCAGCTACCACTTCCCGCAGCCATAATACTTTTTTCATAACTGCACTTTTCCGTAGGTTAGATCGAGAATTAAAGTCTATTGAACGCCGACAAGGCTTGAAAAATAGATGGAATGAGCACTGTGTCCAGTTTGAAGATGCGTTGAGAGAATTTGAAGACAAGAGGAAACTTAGCCTCCTAGTCAAAGCACGTTCAGAGGCAATGGAAAGGATGTTCCACATTGCATTGAAAAGAAAGTATTCAGGTTATTTGGAATTTGACTACAATTTCTTGTGTGCTCTGCTTTTCCACACAACAGCATTTTACGAGCGAGCGGTATTTTACACAATAAAATTTCGCTCAGCCGTAGCTTTCTTTTCAACTTAGACAATGAAAATTCTGCTCGCTCGCAAAATGCAGCTGTGTACAAATGGGGCTTTAGACTAAACTCATATAGGGTCAAACCTGTGTTGTCAGAGAGTAAATTGCTCGTTTCATTATTTCTATATTGTCTTTTCTTTATTTTATATTTTTGTCTGTTGAAGAATCCTTTAGTATTTCATGCAATTACAACAGATTACATGGTACAGTTTCTGGTTTGGTGAAATGTGCTCTTGAAGATCTGTTTTATAAACATGTGACACAATACGCTTTCTTATTCCGAGTTAAAAACGATTCGAATTAATTTTACGTTTTATCGTCCTCAAATCAAGATGAAATTTGATCCTAGCCGGTTATTTGCCAAATTGAATTGAACAAGTGCTTTTTGATGCAGCTTTGTCAATGACAGAATGATTATATCGCCATATCAAATTCACGTGGTCATGTAAAGTTTATCATATGGCAAATCCTATTGTAAAATTTGTCATTTATGTTTTCTGATCTTTGGTAATTTCTTGTCCTTGTTAATTGTGCGTTATTTAGAAAGATTTTCGCATCTATTGGAATTTTTCTGAGCTGGAACTGAACTGGGTAAAGTAGGACGTAGACATTTTCATTGTCAAATATTCTTACTTTTTAGCTGGACAGACGATACCAAAGAGAATCGAAACAATGATTAAAAAATCCACTAAGAATCTGAACGCATCAGTACAGAAATACAATGCAAGCTTATTTGCTTCTATAAGTGATATGCCGAATACTGTCTCTTTCGTCGATTTGAAGGATCCAGAGGGAACGGTTTATGAAACACTTGATCTTGATGTAATGGTAAGGTCGTTCTACTGTATTCTACTTACCTCTATACCTTTGACAAGGCTGTATGACCTTATAGTCGTTTTGTTGATTTTCACGGAAGGGGCAGGTTTTTCAATTGCCCAAAGTTGTTGATCATACGTACTCGCTATTATAATCTGCACCGTATAAAAAGACCAACAAATAAAGTTATTTATCACCATTATCAGTATGAATGACACTCAGTTTATTCCAAAAGATTTATTATTGCATATGGATGATGAATGCTCTTTGTCGAACACGAAGAAAAACAAAGAAGAAAAACAAAGAAGAAAAACTATTTATGTACGTGGGGAGGGGCCAGTTTCTTATTACTTCGGATTTCTTCATACTTCATACTTATAACTTTCGTGCGTCCGTTTGTCGTTTAAATGACGTGTTTCATTTGCAATGACAGCAACTTATTGAAGTTCTCGGAGTTGTCACAAGCGAAGGAGAGTCTTTGCCCCATAAGAAATGAAGAACAGAAATGCAAGGGAATTAATTAAATTTCAGTAACTCATACATTTTCATCTACGTCCTCAGGTGCCCAGTGCGATACCTCCAAGCATTCGAAGAAAAGCAATATCGATGTACTTCAGAAAGGAAAGAGCTAGGTTTGAGAACCGCCATGTAGAAGATGACTCCAAGAGGATGATGAATTATTTGGAAGATCGCTTATCCAAAATTCGACGCACTTTACGGGATCTTACAGCGCTTGAAGCCACAAACAATGCATTTACTATTGGCTCGATTGCAATGTTAACTACAGCTGCAAGTTCCCTTGAGAAACGAATATCGTCTTGCCGAGAACTTCTATCAAAGTATTTGCCTGAAATGCATACCCCAGATAACAATTTACCGATTGATGGCCCTGAAGCAGCTGGATCGAACTTGCAGCTTGTTAACGATGAAACAGAAAAGTTGTATGATTCGCAGTTGGAAGTTTTTGAGTTGGGTGACTTCACAGGGACCTTCTCTGACATAGATACAAGCGATGATGAATCTTGAAACCACTTGTGAGCCGATTCTGGATTGTTCATCAGTAGCTCAAGACTGATAAATATTTCGTCGAGACGTTTGGCGAAATTGTATTATATTTTTGAAACCTCTGTCTATATATTAATGTTATTCTGTGGATGTTGTCCCTCTTCTTCATCGTTCACTTTTTTTATTTTAATGTTACACGCGAATTTTGCGCATAAATAGAGATTCCTTGAGTTTCTTTTGAAAGTGAAACCAACTTACACGAATCCAATCCTGTGAAACAAGCCAAAGAAAGGTCAATTTCATTGTAGTTACTTTAAAATAAACCTTCATTTCCAAGGAAGCCAATTGCCTTGGCAATCAAAGAAAATTGGAAAGGTTTGAGGTAATTTTCTTTTATTTATAATATTAAAATCAAACCTTGGGATCATCATCATATCTAGAAAGCGAAATTTTATGTGAAGAATGTAGGTAAGACAATTAAGCTAGAACCATGTTAATATAATCTTGAGGTTGACGTGCGGCAATAGTTACAATTGATACACATAAATTTCCGTATTGATTAAACTAAAATGCCAGGATTTCATTGGACTAAACGTATCGGGAATAACCCTTCTTCAGTTGTTGTATTGCTACGATGACTACTGATAAAGGGTTATACCCGATACGTTTAGTCCAATTAAATCCTGGCGTTTTAGTTTAATCAATACAGAAATTTATGTTTATCAATCTAGAATCATACTTGGTTTTTAGCTGAAGATAGATATTAAACGTAACTGAAAGGATCAAATTATCATCAATTACAAAATTCTTTATACGCCATAGAAATATACCGCCAAGTAATCCCTCCCGCGCCTCACACCACAAAAATGAACTGGAAATGCTAAAAATGAGCGCACAAGAAGAAAACATCGTCAAACTCCAAACGAACTGTTTAGAAATTTTGAAATTTTGTGGTCAAAAATCTGATATTTGTTAACAACATTTTAGCACTGGAAGGAACAGTCAGTATCTCATAGAATATATTTGTACAGAATTAAATTGTCTGTGTGTATTTTTTCTGCGAAGCCTGTTGCAAGTAAAAGTTGTATTTCTACGAAACTGAGGGATTTAAAGATAAGTCATTATATGAAATATCTTGTTCAATATTTCTGCCTCTCTGACTTCTATCTTCACTGCTACATGCAGCGGTCTTGTTTTATACCCATTCTATCACCAGATAAGAGACACAAATCCTCATATTTCGAGAAGTTTAAAAATTATGAGGAGCATGTTCATTTAGAGGTCGGAAAACCAATACAAGTGATGGATATACCCATTCTATCACCAGAAAAGACCATGGGTAGTTAGACACTGCTGTTGTGCTTCTATGGATGGGCGCTGGATAATATGTATTTGCGGAGGAAATATTGTTTTCGTTCTTTCAATATCTCCTCCGCAGTACTAAACAATATTTCCTCCGCAGACATATTATCCAGCGCTCCTCCATAGAAGCACACCAGCAGTGTCTAACTACCCATGATAAGACACAAAAAATCCTCATATTTCGAGAAATTTAAAAATTATGAGGAGCATGTTCATTTAGAGGCGGCAAAACCAATACAACTGATGGAGATACCCATTCTATCACCAGATAAGACACAAAAATCCTCATATTTCGAGAAATTTAAAAATTATGAGGAGCATGTTCATTTAGAGGCCGGAAAACCAATACAAGTGATGGATATACCCATTCTATCACCAGATAAGACACAAAAATCCTCATATTACGAAAAATTTAAAAATTATGAGGAGCATGTTCATTTAGAGGCGGGAAAACCAATACAAGTGATGGAGATACCCATTCTATCACCAGATAAGACACAAAAATCCTCATATTTCGAGAAATTTAAAAATTATGAGGAGCATGT
>REGL01000173.1:120299-133639 GCA_004194395.1 Aurelia aurita complex sp. Pacific
TTCCAACATAAATACTTTGAATTTGGCACCAGAGGCCAGCCATTCCCCTGGCGAGGACTATGTCTGTTGTGTTGTTCTCATACCCCGTCCTATATATTGCCCCCATATGTCACCCTTCCCCACTTGCTTGTTGAGAAAGAATGCAAGGTGTGTAAATTATTCTTTCAACCCATTAGCTAACCCTCTGACTTTAATAGTGAAGAAAGAGTTTTATAAAGGGTGTAGCAAAGTGTAGATGCAGTTCAAAACTTTTTTATATTTCTCATGTGCATATGTATAAATAACCTACTTCATTTTCTTTCATTTAATAGATGCAGCATAGCTGCATACCTTCAGCCTTTCTGGGACAGGGGCATGACGGACCTAAGTTCTGAAAGAGGAAAGCGTCTTGTGCTTGAGGCATTGGCAGGTAATGGAAATCTCACACGGAATCAAATTAAGGTAATAACTTTGTTTTTTTTGTAATTGTCCATGTTCATGTCATCACAGTATATACACATGCCTCTTGCATATTCCAGATTGGATGGTTTCCCAAAATGCACAGAGAATTTCTTTTTTCCTTGCTGTTAAAAAATCATATTGCAATTATATGTGCACAGAGGATTAATCCCCCATGTGTCTAATTTTCCAATCTGGTGCACATTAATATGGCTTAAGAATCCTAGAGTATTTAAAGAATTATTCTTATACTTGGATAAGAAGTCATAAGCCATTTGAAAGTCTGCAATCCTTTTAAACAGTAAATTCTTTAGAGTTTTAGTTTGGTGTGCTGAAGGGCTTCCCTCCCCGTTAGCTAAACACATGAAATGAAATAATGTTTTTTTACAAATTAATTGTCAAATGAATAATCAATTCAGCCATCATCACAAAGACACAAACTCCTTATCTTTCCATATGAAATTCATGAAATTGTGGTAATCAATGCCATTTGCTGCAGGACTGGATAGGCAATATGAAGAAGAAACTTGTGGGGAAAAAACAAATTAGAATAAAGCAAAGTAACTGCAGCATCCGTAAAAGAAAAAAATCTGCTCGTCACATGTTTCAAGAAGATTATCTAAAAAGTAAGTATAGAAAATGAAAAAAGGAGATATTTGTCAAGCAAACATTTGTGATAGTTTTTGAAATGTCTTAAAGGCAGAAACATGGTTTTACATGATGCTTAATCAGATGGATAGCAGGGACCATGTCAACCAATGCCAAGGAGTAATAGAAAGAACTTCATTCCAACTGCTGATAGTGAACCACTGACACCCAATATGCACAAAACTATTTAAAAAGTAACTGATTTCGAAAGAGTGTTTATGTCACTTGATTGCTTTAGAGTTTATGGATATTCAAAAAGCTTGTTCATTTAATATTTTTCTTTACAGGAAATGGTGGAAAAATGGAAGGGCTAGAGGCAGAATGGGCAAAAGTGTCAATAGACCCTGGAGCAATGGGCATTTATAAGCAAAGAGCTGAGGAAGAAAATAAAAAGGAAATAATCCTCAGTGACAAAGAACGGCAACATAAAGCACTGAAGATACGGAAGGAGATGCAAAAGCTAGTAAGTTGCTGAAAGTTTTTGAATTTTTATTCTTGCAAACTTATCCCAAGAAAAACATGCACATTAAAACTGTAGCACATTATCTTGCTGATAGGATAAAGCAGTTTATGGAGAAAATCTTTTCCAGTATTACTGCCTTCTGTACCTGCACTGCATGCAATAAAGGCTTGATCTCCTTGAAGCAATCTTGTTTTCCCAGAATTCTAACTCTGACAGTGTTCCTTTTCCTCTCAGTGCACCTTACACACCATGAAAACTTACCTTGTGAAATGTTGAAGATTCTTCTGACATGTAAACCCTGTGTTCGACCCCATGCAGGGACACATTTTATTTCTCCAATGGTGGTACCCCACTTGTGATAAACATATATATCATTTTGTTTTAAAATATTTTGATTTCTTGAATATAAAGTAGTTTTCAGTTGCAGTCAAAGAGGAATTTTTGCAAAGATTATACCTACTGTACTTGAAACCTGCATGAAACTTTGTTGTTGTTGAATTTGAAGAGATAAAGAATATATAACCCATTGTTAAATCACTTTTGAATTAAGGAAACATTGACAGCCTTCTTCAATCTTTGCAAATTGCCGCAAAAAATTACTAAGATTGTTTCCATTTTATGGTACCTTTTTAAATACTATACCTAAATAAATGATATGAGATGGGAATAAAAGAGGCTTATTACTGGGCACAAATTCATTGAAGCCAGTTTGCAAGAAAATTGTTGTTTTTGTTTTACTTGACAACACTTAAATCATATTCTTCACGCTCCGACAGGCAAATGATCTTTCAAACCTTGGATTTGAATGTTTTGGAGTCATAGTGAAACCAAACACAAACCTTTGCGCGCAGTATGGTTCAATAAAGGGGAAAAACTTCTTGGAGAAAGGAAACACTTACTGGGAGTTCCTCAGCCACGTAAACGGTAAGATAAAATTAAAAAGATCCTGATGAATTCTATTCAGGGTGCCCTTTTAGTGCATTAGACATTATCATTGCATTAGACATTATTGTTGATATAGCGGGTGGAAAAACAGGAAGTTAAAGTAACATGTTTGAAAATTTGATATGCTGAGAATATTTGTGGGATGTCAAAGAGACAAAGTTTGGCTGCAACATTTATGTGATATTTGTTCTTTTTCTCTCAACATTTGAAATATAGGTGA
The DNA here is from genome assembly GCA_004194395.1 of Aurelia aurita complex sp. Pacific. NCBI lineage: Eukaryota > Metazoa > Cnidaria > Scyphozoa > Semaeostomeae > Ulmaridae > Aurelia > Aurelia aurita complex sp. Pacific. Next base: position 123,014 of record REGL01000173.1, read on the forward strand.
AACTTAATTTAGAAATAATCCATAACTTTCAAAATACTCAGAACATTCTCAGAAAAATGAAGGTAAAATTTAAAAGATACTGTACTTCAGCCTTATAGCTATGTCTCAACTAAAGTTTGATTAATTCCATAACGACAAGTAGAAGTCTCTGGAACACAAATTATCAGACAAGAGAAACTCTATTTTGGTCTCCCTGTATGAAGAAAAATATGCATCTGGATTCAGCATTGTTAATTATGATATTTCATATTCTAAGATCTGATTTCATGTGTTAACTATTGAACATTGTGTTGGTCTGGGTGTCATTGACTTTGTTTTAAGGGCAAATGACACACTGTATGTAATCAATTGCTATCATACTTAACGAGGAGAATGTTCAATTAATTACTGTCAGATCTGCCAGAAAATACATCTGCAATACTTAACTTGTATTTACCTTTGATTGTTATCCTCCTGTTTTGTCTCATATGATAGCTTCCTGCCTGATCTAATGACCCATCAGTGTGGTTTTTAAGGCCAAAAGCAAAGATTTGATCTAAAAGTGCATGACTTGAGCTTGCACGTATTGAACATTTTCGAAAATGCATGGGACTAGTCTGACCTTTCTTTTTCATTTCAATCATCAAGTCTTTATAATGCCCAAATCAAGGAGCTTTTGATGAATTATTCTAACAAAAGCTTACTGCTTATAATTCCAAGTATAAATGATAAAAGTCAGTTGTATGAAATGATTTATTTTCATTCATTGGTTATATCATAATTTTCATATTTAGTTACTAATAATGAGCGGGAGACAGCAGAATGGGAGGATTTACGTGCATCAGTGCAAGAAAAACTCAACAAGGCTTATCAAGGTAAGTTGGTAGATACCCACATGACAAGATCTGCAGATTAAGAACTACAATATGAACGAAGTAGGAACGAAAAGGAAACATTTCAGTCTGTACCAGTTAATGTCCAACACTTTCTGATCCTGGAAGGGATGTGAGATTGAGAATGGTTTTACAGTCAAAGCGGAAGAAGCGTACCACTTTTGTTTTCAATATCAAAACTAGAATCGTATGTATCTTACTTGAATTTTATTTTCTTTGCATTATAAAATCCTTGAATAATCTTGTTCATAGTGGTTTCCAGGGAAAGAGCTCCTATTGTAATCCACTATGCTCCGCTCAACAGAAACGATATGCAAATAACACAGAATCAAATAACAAAAGCAATATTGGAATATTCACGCAATCATTAAAATCAATTTTTGAATAATCTTCGAATGGAGATGATACTGTTCTTCTGCTTTGATTGTAACATAACTTTGTAGAATTATTCAAATAACGTTATTGAGGAACAGATCAATAACTAGCAAAACATGTGCTTTTAAAAGCAATGTACTGCGACATACAGTAACTCTAAAAATATTGTTCAGATAAAGTATTGTACAAAAACTATATGTAGCAAAATCGAAATAATTACAAATAAGCCTCCCTTCCCTTTAGGGCTACGTAAATGCTCCTATAAAATATTCTGACTGTTAACAAGAGATTTTACTTGCTTTCAATCCTGACTCATGGTAACACACGTAGTAGGATCCTGGAAAGACTTGTACGTTGATAACACGTTTTCCCCGATAGATTCTGGAATGACGGCAAAAAGAGTTGAATGGTCCAAGGTGAAGCAGGGAATAGTTTTAGCTGAAGGCTTTCCAAGTGATTTGCAGCCTGGACCCGCCTCCTCATTTGGCAAGGAGAACCTCATAAAAATCTTGGATAGCAATATTGTGATTTCGTTCAGAGGTAAACGATCAATTTCCCTTTCTTTTTGATTTGACAATAAAGTTATCTGTTCTGGTAATAGAAGCAGTAGTTTATTCTGGCAGTAGAAAAGAGTTTTATGTCGCTTGAACACCTAAAAAATCCAATGGGCGCACTATCTTGCCTTTGTCATATGCGTTATGCGTAGGTGAAGATCATTTATGCCAGCAATAATCAATAATGGAGGTCCAAAAACCAGAAGCAAAATTTCTCTAGTCTGAATGCCATCTTTGTCTACCGTATATGCTGTCATAAAAATACAACTTGAAAAAACCAAAGTTTGAGATAACGTTTGAAGTATCTTTGGTTGCATTTCAGGAAAGTTATTTTAAACTTTGAATAATTACTAACCAATATTTATAACATGCTTATGACCTATTCATCATTGAAGTAGACATTTGCAAGAACCCAACACTAGAGCCTAGCAAGGAACGCCTAACAAAGGTAGAATTTAAGGCTTTTGGCATACAGTACCTCATCAAGAATCGCCAATGTTTCTCAACAAACATTTGATTTTACTTTCTGCCTATGCAACAAATTAAATTCCAAATCTATAAACAGATTCTGGTCCTCAGGCTTCAGCATGTCTGTTCGAATTTTTCAACGACACTACGTACAGTATTCATCCTTTTTTCCATCTAGCAGCTGCTGGAAGAGTTGGTTCAGAGCATACGACGATGATATATCCCGTGATTTAGATCATGTATCGCCAGCCCGTCAGCAACGAAATGAGACAGCAACTGAAGAAAAGACTGAAAATCAATCAGTCTCCCTGAACCTTGGCGACCAGCAAGCAGTAAGAAGATTAGTGAGTGATGTTGAAACAATGGATAAAGAGGGTGAAAGTGCAGATGTCCCCACCGCAACGGATACACTTTATGAGGTCGAAAGCTTGATGAAGAAAAGTGTGCGGCAAAAGGTGACACACTACTTAGTGAAATGGAGGAACTTTGATGTTCCAACTTGGGAACCACATACAAATATTCCTGCGTGGATTAAACGAGTGTTTAATACGAATAACGGTGACGGTGAGCTAAATACCGAGTAGAAAAACTTGATCGATTTGATGTCAGAGAATGGTGCTAAGTTCATTTTAAAGCTCATTTGGATAAAATTATTAGCCCTACCGGGTGTCCCAAAAAAGTATAGGCGTTTGAAAAGTTCCTGCAAAGAAGCCTTCGTTTCAAAAATGTTTATTTTCAGTTTATGGTGAAGAAGAGATCTTGGCTTAGATTTTGCGACCTTGCATGTCCAAATCGGGTTTGCATTCGCAGAGTAATTCGCTTAAATTAGGCAAAATTTATGCGGCAGCCTAAGACAGATGGTTATTGAATAATGCAGTTACTATCTATGTGTTATTTGGAACAGCTTTTTGGGAAGCTCAACAATACATTATTTTTTGGAAGCTTATTGAGCTATGAAAATGAAATTTACTCTTCACTCATTCGAAAGCCCAATATGACTGAACAATCACAACAGAAACGAAACTTGGACGAGAAAGATCCTTTAGTATTAGAAGATACTACTGGACACCGTTCCTGTTCCTTCAGTCTTAGAAAGTTTCACTGTAAACTGTTAAAGTGTAAGTGTATTTGTTCTTAACACTTTCTCTAATAGATATAATAGTTTATTTGATCAGGAAATGTTTGAAACTAGAAAGTTTAATGGCTGAGCTGACTCGAAATTTTCTTCAAATTCCGCACAGAGAGTAGTAGCGTAATTCAATAACCATCTGTCTTAGGCTACCTCAGAAATGTTGCCTGCTTGGGTGAATTACTCTGCGAATACAAATCCAATTTGAACATGCGAGGTCTCAAAATGAAAGTTAAGATCTCATTTATACCATAANATTTGGAACAGCTTTTTGGGAAGCTCAACAATACATTATTTTTTGGAAGTTTATTGAGCTATGAAAATGAAATTATCTACGTGTTATTTGGAACAGCTTTTTGGGAAGCTCAACAATACATTATTTTTTGGAAGTTTATTGAGCTATGAAAATGAAATTTACTCTTCACTCATTCGAAAGCCCAATATGACTGAACAATCACAACAGAAACGAAACTTGGACGAGAAAGATCCTTTAGTATTAGAAGATACTACTGGACACCGTTCCTGTTCCTTCAGTCTTAGAAAGTTTCACTGTAAACTGTTAAAGTGTAAGTGTATTTGTTCTTAACACTTTCTCTAATAGATATAATAGTTTATTTGATCAGGAAATGTTTGAAACTAGAAAGTTTAATGGCTGAGCTGACTCGAAATTTTCTTCAAATTCCGCACAGAGAGTAGTAGCGTAATTCAATAACCATCTGTCTTAGGCTACCTCAGAAATGTTGCCTGCTTGGGTGAATTACTCTGCGAATACAAATCCAATTTGAACATGCGAGGTCTCAAAATGAAAGTTAAGATCTCATTTATACCATAAACTGAAAATTAAAATTTTTGAAACGAAGCCTCCTTTGCAGGAACTGTTCAAGCGCTTATACTTTTTTGGGACACCTGGTGTTCGACCAAGAATCTGCTTTGAGACATTTCCCCAAGCTGAAACGACCCATTTGTTCTTTTAAGACCTTGAACCTTTCAGTTGCTATACGTTAACAGAAACTTCACCATGGTAGCCGCATTGCAAGGTTCTAAACTTCATTTGAAACTTTTGCAGTTATGAAAATGTAAATGGTTGACATGATTTATTCGTGGAAATGATGCAAGAATTTGGTTACCTAAACGACCAATTGAATAATAATCGTATTTATCCTTTCACTTTGCTTCGTCCTCTGTCATCAAATCATATAGCAATACGATACGATGCCATTTGCCGCAAAATATACATTCGAATTCATATGACCCTTCTTTAAACCGTCGGAAATTAATGTCGGACTTCATCAATGCCTTACAAAAATAAACTTCTTCTTCGTAGCAGGACAGCGTTTTCATGACGGCGAATCTCTTTGTCAATTCGAATCCTGTCTTGCTTTTTTCATACACGAGGGTTGATAAATTTGCAGTGTATATATGAGAGGGAGACGCCTCGAACTGGTATATTCTCCTCTTTGGGTATTCTTCGAGCTCTGTCCAATTCCCAAATTTGTCTTCATTGGCTAGCCATTTGGCCATAAACACATCCTTGGGATAAATCTCTTCGTGGTGGTTTGGTTTCTCCGAGAAATCCATCCCAAAAAGCCATTTCTTTATGAACCAATCTGTCGAGATAAAGATAATACAAGTCTGTCAATGTAAATTGAAAGTTTTTCTGCATCCATCGCATTTAGTTCACCGAACACGATCCAGAGAACCTAAATCTTGGAACTACGGAAACCAAATCATGTGTTTTATGTTTCTATCACCCTTTCGGCCCCTCTGAAACAAAGCCCGAATTAAGCCACTGTCACTTAAGTGTAGTAGTGTGTAAAAAAGTAACGAAAGTTATTTTTAAAGTTTAGCAAGCTTAGAAATGTTGGCCTGCAGACATGGTTTATGTTCAACACTTGATATTATGGACATTTGTTTTTGAATATGTACTGTATACGTCTTATGTTCCACTAACCTTTTTGCAAGGGTATGGTACAATAGTTCAATGTAACAAACAAATAATACAGTAACGCGTGAGCCACAAAAGTTTCCCACTTTCAAAAATTCACAACACCAAGAGTACTCACGTATTTGAATGATTCAAATTCTAGTTAGAAGCCGAATAATCGAAGTATTTTCATGTTTTTTCTCGCCTTCTTACGAGTACTAGAAATATAGGTAAATTCAATTTTACGTAAATTTCATGGTTGCAAAATGACTGAAAAAGGGCCTAAAACACAATATCAAATCCTAAAGACTCTTCTCGCGCAGATCAATACTCCATGGGCATTTCACCACTCTCGGGAGTTATAAAACATAGATTTTCAAATGAATACTAAAGACTGCTTTCAATCCCAAGGCAATAAATGTGTAGAGGATCTCTGTCACTCGTGAAAATTCGCATTTTCTTTATTGTTCTGTGCGAGGAATCTTGTCAAAGTATTTTAGGCCTTTTTCAGTCATTTTGCAACCATGAAACCTCTGTGAAGTTGAAGTTACCCATATTTTCAGTGCTCGTAAGAAGGCGAACACAATCACAAAAATACTTTTATCTCATGGCTGTCAAGCAAATATTGATACATTCCCATCAATTGAGTCCTCTTGATGCTACGAATTTTCAAAAGTGGGAACTTTTTCCAGGCTCACACAGTATATAATTTAAAGTTACTAAAGATAAGAACATTTCTTCGCTCTATTTGCCCTAACAGAATTGTATTTTCAAGTAGTATTTTCATAACTACCTTTCCTGTTGTTTGCTTATGTTGCTTTACAAGACTGTTTTCAATTTAATAGTGATGATAATTGAAAGTTTATAAAAGTTAGTTTTCTTTTCAAAGAACTCTTCGGGAAACAAGTATCTGGATGAAACCTTACTTTCTATTTGCAATCGTGTCTGAAATGTTATTCACATATTTTCATGATTAAAGCAATTGGGGATAAAAAATCAAGACCAGACAGCAAATGTGCCCAAAGAACTGTCCGGGAATTTGACAATTAACATGGTGCCAATCTACGTACTTCATACATTAATTTCAGTAACATGTATTCCATAAAAGGATGACTTTGATGTAAAAGTGATTTCTTTGAATGGTTTTGTGCTTAATTAAAAATTCATTATATAAAACGTTAATTGTTATGCAGCAGAAAGGACACTGAGTACGATACCTTTTTCAACAATATCGCTATTTAAAAAAAACTTGGTAACATACGATAGAAAGAGATGACTGTTTTAGCAAATTAAATAATTATACTCAATTTAATGTTCAGTTTGCATCATCATACTTTATAAAACAATTCTGAATTGTTGCCGCCTTGAGACTTTTTACTTTTTGAAGAATAACGAATCCCCAATCTACAATCTGTATTCCAGAAAGGCCCAGCCCATGACGGAAACACATTAGTTACATTACATTTACATACCCAACTGACATTTAATTCCATACGATAGATTAGCAATTTTGGTGTAAGGGTACTGGGTCGATATATTTTGTTTTGCCTGCAAGACAATGCACACATACAGTACCATAGTTATGCATACGTAAATTATCCTGAAAAGTTTCATCTTCAAAACAGGAAATACCTTGGTTGTGATTTCTTTCACACTGAAGACAGCAGTCTTTTCTACTTTAAGAAAAAGATGTAAGATCTTACAAAGGATAGAATATACACTAACCCTTTTCTTCATCCTTCACTACAGTGGTCTTGCTGATATTCTCGTCTAGTATTGGACAATGCCCAGGCGTATCTAAAATTGTATAGTTCAATCCCAAAATCAAAATTGACATATACAATAGACACAAAAAAGCCTAATGTTAAGCCTAGTAGGGCACCACACTTTCAACATTATATTTTGCTGGGTAATGTCCATAAGTACCTACTAAAATTAACCATTAAAAAACGGACATTATGCCTCTGGGGAAGTAATCAAGCCTCATATATGGTATGGACCAGTTCATATTCTGAATACCAGATTCTTATTCTGTACAGTATAACCAATGGGTTACTTGTAATCACCACATTTTCCACTCAGCAACAGTATTTCCTTGTAGTATACACCTTGAATCCAAAAGAAAACACTGTTTTAGCATATTGGATATTACATAGAAAACAGTCCCCATTTTAATGGCATGGTTTCTGGGCATAAAAATGATGTTGTTGGCAAATATATCATTTCATGGTGGAAATGGTCAAATTCAAATCCATTCTAAAATCTGCCCTTGCAGATTCTGCACTTGCATACTGGAAATCTGCACTTGCATCAGCACTTGGCCATTTCATTCTGAAATTATGAGACATTTTCCCAAGAAATTCCCTCCAAGATACCTTCAAGAGATTTAAAATCATAATCATATTTTCTGACTTGCAGCAATGGCTCTTACGTGCTTTAGCAAGTGTTATGCCTTTGGGAGGATGAAAGTGTCCTTACTGGGAGCATGTCAACATCATTCTGCGTGATTACATCCTCTTAAAAGATTGTTCTTTTAAAGCAATTTGTAGTCTTCAACATGGGTCAACAGGCTTCATCAGAATGTGAAGAATGGGCCATATGTCATTAACAACCACTTTTTTAAATTCTGTCCTTGGTGGGGGGTAGGCATTTTCAATAGTGGGAATTTTCAATGGTGGGATGGTATAAAAACACAGTTGTAAATCAACATAATTGTGACCATACCTGGTAAATTGGAGCCCTGTCCTATCTCTGGCTTTGGCAAGTAATCTTTTTCACCAGGAAGAACTATTGACATAGAATCATCAAGAAACTTGGTAGCTCGAAGCTGTGGAGTCATTCTAGGGAAACGGCTGGAATAAGAATTGCAGTTTTCTATTGAGTATCATTTAGAATTTGTTTGATTTAAACAAATAATTGTCTGCCACAAATTCATCCAGAGATCTTCAAATCTCAAAAGTCCAAGTGAATTATGTTGTGGCTTAATATAATAGTTGATGAAACCTCTGTAATCAGGTGGATTTTTCAAAAAATTATGCAATATAAATGGCTGGTGCATACGTTTTGAGGTATATAGATATACTTTTGTGAGGTAATTATTGTTTTAGATATACTTGTTTGAGATATATAGATGTATATAAATAAAAACATATTTGCTGCAAGAAATGAATGTGTGAAACATACCTTTCATATTGCTCTCTTGTCAGCTGATGTTTGGTTCTTAGATGCCTTGTTAAATCTTTAAAGACTTGCCACTGCTTTGGACATCCTTCTACTTTACATAGTTCTGGCTTCCTGTATTTCATGTAAGGTTTGTGATTGGCCTCCATCAAATCATCAGCACTTGGTGTAGGCAGCTTTTGGTGATCTTTATACCTGATATTAGGGTGATTTGTCCTAACATGTCTGTATAGGTCTAAAAATATTTTGCCATATGACCTACATCTCTTCACTCTACATGCACCTGAAAGATTACCAGTACTAGCCTGGAAAGTAAAAGAAAATATAAAACTATCATCAATACTTCATTGTTCTTGACATTATAACAAAAGCATTTTTCTTGGTATAGAACTTGGTATGAAATATTGGTATGAAATATTAATATTTATGTGTCGAATTCCCCTTTCTTAATGAAAATAATGGTAAACAAACAATCACATTCTAAATGATATTCGCAAAATAAAAATCTATTTTACAACATACAGTACATATATTGTATATATGTAACAATGATGACAATGTATAATTATTCATGACAACATGTAAAGTGTATATGATAATAAATCATAGGAAATACTTTGATAAAAGTCCATGGCTGAGCCGCAGTGTTGTTAAGAAGATTATTCAGAAGATTATACATGGGAATATCTCCAAAAATATTGCACAATTGTCTGATGGATCTTTGTTTTGCTTTGATCGCGTGAAAGGAACTTCAGGTACCTTTATATTAGTGCTCATTGGGAATGTTTGATGTCTTGAAATTTTCAGGAATACAGTGTCATCTAGATGTTTTTTTCCAGTTTCCATTTTTCCAGTTGTGACATCATCAAATTGTTAATTTATGAACCAGAAACCACAACATAAATGAAAGATATGCATCAACCAATCATGCTATGTGTTTAAAAAGATTTGGCTCATATGCTACCATTTATTTGATTTGTAAGGCAAAGTCAAACATTACACATCACAGGAATGTCACATAGACAGGGAGGAGGATTGGGGAGGACATGTACTCCTACAGTACCTTCCCAACGCAGGCTGGGTTGTTCATAAAAAAATGCCAAATAAGGCTTTGGAAAATCTTTCTCCTTCCTGATTTAGAAGATGTAATAGTTTTCCTACCAAGTCTTTTTACACATAGTATTTTTCTATCTTTACTGGATATCCCAAAATGATGTATTATTGTGTGATTGCTTGGCTTGGTTCCATAACCAATGAACCAATGTTCAAAAATTTTATTTTATACGATTGCCAAAAGGCTAAATTGTATTTGAGAATGTTGGTCGTGGTTTAAGTTGATGTCTTCATGTTGGAAAGAAAATTGATAAACCTACTCAAATTCAAGCCTTATATGGCATGAAAAAGAAACAGCCTACTTTCCCAGCCAATATTTTAGATGCGATGCAAAGGATGAACTTATATGTCGTTCAGAGAATATCTGTCATTCAGAGAATACGAATTCAGTTAATACTAAGTTCAGAGAATATGAATAGGAGTTCAGCCTTTTGTATCACATTTAAAATGTTGACTGGAAAAATAGGGCTGTTTCTTTCTCATGCCATCTATGTAAGGCTTGAATTTGAGCAGGTTCATCAATCTTCATTTGACATGAAAACAACACCTTGGTAAACCACAACCAACATCTTAAAATACAGTCTAGCCTTAGGCAATAAAATAAAACAGACTTTTTTGAAAATTGGCTCATTGGTTATGGACATGTAAGCAATCAAACAAAAATACATCATTTTGGGACACCCAGTAGATATATTCAACTGAATCCAACAATGATACAACTACATGGGAAAGACATAACCCATTGTGAATGGTGCTAACAATGATACAGAATACAACATCTTAAATCAAAAGTAATGGAACATAAAGAAAATGTGTGATCACTGCGACATAAATGCCTATGCAGTGAAAATAAATGCCTTCAAAAGCTAGTTTGTACCTATTCGAGATTGCTTACAAAATCCAACTTACATCAGCAGGAAGAAGGATGTCTCAGATCCTTCAAATTTCCAACAGCTAAGAAAATATATGCTGTTGCGTAATTACAAATATTTTTCTCATTTCGTTCAATAC